>CM021101.1:102496069-102751830 GCA_007115665.2 Sequoiadendron giganteum
AAAAATCACCTTATGACTCCCCATTTAATATTATTTTAATTAACTCTAAGCTAAATATTAATTTAACTTATAACATTAGCCTTATTAAAATAATATAAGTTCAACTACAACTCGAGAGGGGACATTACAACATGTCACTACTCACAAGGTTTGGGAATGAGGTTTCAACAGTATCTTTTATAACCATTTTTCCTAAAGATATTTATCATTAAAGAAAATTTCATTTTTCCCTAGGTTACAATATGAGGAAGATTGTATGAACATCATTTGCAAAAGTAGATTGCTAAAGTGTTAGCAGTATTTTGGGCCTAAGGAAAGAAAAGGTACATGTGCACCAATTTTGGAGGAAACTCATATGCTTAATATGAACAGCCAAGCAGTCAAAATGCAACAAACATATTACAGGTGCACCTGGTCGACAAGATTAAAAAAAACATTCACAGGATAGACAGGAGAACCCAACAAGGTTCAGATAATGCAGAAAGATGATTAATCATTTGTAATTGACTTGGAATTTTCAATATACGATTATTAACACCACATTATACAACTAACTTATTTTAGACTGAAAGCTATTAGTTAACTTCAGTTCTAAGCGCTATGATTCAGATATCTGCATTACTTGGAGCTCTCTAAACATGCCATCATTTGGAAATTGAATTAGAAAACTTAGAAATGCAAAATATGTAGAAAACAAGAGACTACAAAAAAATTTACATCAGCATAACAGCGAGAGATACACTGGAGAACCCTGATGTGGATGAGAACTCTTAAAAGGTTACCTATGCCTCTGTCCTAAAATCACAAATGCAAAATACAAGAATTGCTCAATGATGGAGCTTCTAAAGCTGAGAAGAGGAAGTAGGTAATACTTTGTTGAATGATAATTGGAGAGAAAATTGTAAATGCTATAGCAGTGATGGCTAGCTATACAGACATTAATTCTCCTCCTTTCTGCGCAATATATATGAGAACTTTGATAGCATATGAGGCCAAGCAAGAATTGCCATTCATGAGAGATTCATGCACAAAGGTTCTACATGCTAAGCATTTGACTCATCACTCGATGTAGGTGGGACAGCATGAATACATCATTGCAGACAGAGGACTGTGCACTCAAACCAAAATTGTTTGTAGAGAGGCATGGGAGAGCAGCTACTAATAATTGTGAGGAAAAATGGGGGTTTGGGATGCTATTGATTGTTTGTAAAACTCAAAAGCCCTTTTAACAAACCTGATGGGAGGGAAGGTAGACATGCTATGGCATAGCGAAACCCAATCAAGTAGTGATAGAACATTAGGGATAAAGTTGCAATTATACGAATCTTGTTGTAGGGCTGTTGTTCTAGGTTGCTAGTTTCTCTGCATCTAAGAGAAATGTCTGCTTATAGCTTCATCAATCTTATTAAGAGGAGAAAATTCGTTTCCAAGAGAGTGAAGAAGGTAGCTTTTTTTCATAATACCTTACAACTTCATTATTGGAAGACAATCAAGTACAAGAAGGAACCAACCACAAGGTAATTGTCAATCCTGAGGAGACTACACAGGTAGATAAGGAATGTACATGGATTCAATAAGATTTGGTAAGTGTAACACTAATCATCTTTAATTAGTCAGATGATTAAATAAATGAAAGTGGAGTTAGAGCATGGGCTGTATAATATACACTCATTGCTTGCCCCATGATTTTTTTGTTACTTGCAGTATATTTGGACTTTTATCATTGATATTATATTATCATATCATATTATCCAACATGATTTATGCGTTATTGGTCACACCTATCATTTTATATCACTCTAATTAGGTAATAATTGACATGTTTTGATTTAGTTATAACATATTATTGATTTCATTAGGTTGATTTGTGACTAGTAGTTTACAACCAAAAAAATTTGCTTCTTTTATTTTTTCATGATCAGGGTTGGGGCCCCTATATAGGGTACCCTGATGTCCCCTGTCATCACCTAAAATATCGGGGTGTCTTCCCACATTACTTAGATACCCATTCACATCCCCCCTTGACCCAAATAACAGAAACTTTGTGTAGCATTGTCCTTTTGAGAGGTACTCTGTCTTATCTTGCTAAGTACTCTTTCTGGTCTTTCCTTGAAACTCTTTTCCATGATTTGGAAGAAAGTTAATGATCTCCTAATAAAGTTTCAGGACCATCACACATGCAGCAGAAAACAGCAGTTTTAGATGCTTTAACTACCAGCTCAAATGACCACATATTTACTGTGGATGGAAACAATGTGACTAAGGAAAATGGAAATCACAGTCATGACTAGTTCTTGGTATGGCATGTAAGCCAATGTATTATTTATTTATTTACCTAAAGACAGCAGATTACTTAGCCTTTGCGAAGATATATTTTCAATAATATATCTTGAGATAAAAATTAAATTTAGCCACATAAAAGTACTCCAAAAAGTAATGCTTTCCGGAGGATATAATCAAACCACAAGAGATAACCATCCTACTCAAACAATTTTCATTTATTGGCTTTAAGATTTTTCATAAAAGTGCAAACAGTAATATGAAGTTGGGGAAGTTAAACAGAAAGTTACCTGCTTGAATGTGGCTGTCTGATATAGAGGTGTGCTGAGAGCATCATAGGGATCAAAAGAGTTGCTAAAGTTCATAAGGACTGTGGAAACGCTCAGCTCTCTTTTATGCATATCTGTATCCAATACAATCTGACAGTCAAATACAGGTTAAAACCCTCAGCCCATACAAATGTAGAAACAAACCAATCAAAAGTTTCAAATGTTTGCAGACCATACAAGTAAACCTATTTACTCATAATATCTAGATCTAGTTGAAAAACATAATGATAGAAGATATAACACTAAATATACATGCACTAAAAATGATATCTATGATTATTTATTTCCAGAAAAACACTAGTAACCAGATGAAAATGTGGCAAGTCAATGTTTAAAAATGATTCATAAACTGAAGCACATATTCCTTAGCAGCTCCTCAACAACAGATGTCTTGCAATTAGCCCTGCTTAAAATCCTCAAAATCACTGATACGTGTGATTTTCTACTACACAACCAATCCTAATTCATTTGCAGTGTTAGAGATGCATAGAAAAACATGTAAAACGGTAAACCCCAAGAACACAAGGGAAAGAGGAAGATAATGATTGATATACATTATACCCTGGAGAAACCCTGAAAAGCGGAACAATTCCAGCAAGAGTGAGCTACCATCTCCTCAATCCACTATATAGTCACTTACACATAGTAGTAGGATGACATGGTGTCAAAACACACTCCTCAACATGACAACTGAGCTAGAACAACTACAAAGAAGTCTACAACCTCAAAAATCTGCTCCACATTCCAAAACCCTACAATGTGAACATAAAATGAAGATTATAAAGCGAGCTAACTTTTCCACAAGATGTGGAATAGTCATTATGTAGCCCTCCCAGGTTTCTAATGGCACCAAAAGGTGTTTCCAAAAACCTTCAACTTCACTCCTTGTCCATTCTGATCAAAACAACCTCTTGCACCAGGGAGCAATTTTGAAACCATTGCTTGTATGCAACAGGCAGTCATGAAACCACGGCTTTCTGTTAGAACTGACTGAGGAAGATCAGCAGTTGCAAAACCGCTGCTTGTGGAAACCAATGGTTCTGACAACTCTCAAAAACTGCCTTTTTCTCTGCCTGCACACCTGCCCTCTGAGTTCCCTGTGATGCTCTGGATCATCCCAAGGCTTCATCTTAATGGCATACAAACAATATGGCATTCTAAAAGTGTCAATCCCCAGCCTCCTTCACAAAGAGAAACATTCAGACAATCTCTTGGCTAGAAAAGAATACAGCTGATCACCTGATCCTGAATCAGTGACCCCTTTTACAGAGCATTAAAGGATAAGGCAAATTTTATTTTATTTTAACAATAGTAAGCATTTTATTTGAAATCATCCATGCTAGCAGCAGTTGCAAAACTACTGCTTGTGGAAACCAATGGTTCTGACAACTCTCAAAAACTGCCTCTTTCTCTGCCTGCACACCTGCCCCTCTGAGTTCCCTGTGATGCTCTGGATCATCCCAAGGCTTCGTCTTAACTGCATAAAAACAATTTGGCATTCTAAAATTGTCGATCCCCGACCTCCTTCACAAAGAGAAACATTCAGACAATCTCTTGACTGGAAAAGAATACAGCTGATCACCTGATCCTGAATCAGTGACCCCTTTTACAGATCATTAAAGGATAATGCAAAATTTATTTTATTTTAACAATAGTAAGAATTTTATTTGAAATCATGCATGCTAGCATTTTCAAATCAGCTTAAATACACCACAAAACTTGGAGGACCTAAATATTCACAAGCAAAACCAAAGCAAACTATTAAAAAAATCATGATCAACTTTTATAAACATTTTTTAGCCGCCTCTTCTCTTGTTGGAGATACTATGTCTGGTAAAAGGACACAATGTAGCATAGAATCTATGTACAAAGTTGGATCTATCAACATCATCAGATTTAGCTCACTTTTCTAAGCACCTATCAAGGTGCAACTCAGATCTTCACACTCAAGTCTTTAGGAATCTTAAAACTAGCATCTATATCTCTAAATTGGGATCTCACTATTTTTTCTACCTGAAACCAGGTTGCTGTGTTCTCTCTATAGGTAGCCGGGCCTAGCCCATCATCTCGCAAGCATCTCCATAATTGTTCAATAAAGTGATTTGCATACTATCATCTCAACTAATTGTGTATGATGCACAAACGTATTATTCAAATTATTCACACCGAAAAAGGTTAAAAGCTTCCTTTTTCTTATAGGTATAATGGCATAATATCTTGTTTGTACTTATCCCTCCCTATCCATCCATCTACTCTATCCTATCTCTGAATTTCAATCTTTCAATGACACACTATGCTAGCTTATCTCACCATGCACTTTAGAATGATGTAGTCTTCTTTACGTGTATTCATGAAACAAATATTTTCTCCCCTCGTTCTGAATAAGATGGCCCAGTATTTTACCATCATATGTCCACTTCTTGCTAAACAGCCCAGGACAATCCCCCTTAGACCTTTTTCTTGGATCAGGATACTCACATGGTAGTTCTGCCTTATATGTGTTGAAAATTTACAAATGATTTCTATTACCTGCTTTCATGATCTTGTGATGATAAAAGTGGGTTTTGGTATCTAATCATCTGCATATTTTTGAGTCTGGGACACTCTAGTGACCACATTAGTGATTTAGAGTTGTAAACTTCTTCGTCTTTTTTATGAGTTATGGACAATCTTCAACAATGTTATTGATACAATTGCTGCCTAACTGGTTGACATCACAACTAAGTTGGATATTCCAACTCAACACAATCTATGTTACTGGTTTGTGCCCTGCAAGCTCCAGATCCCGGATCAGTTTGAACCCGGTTCAGATTCCAGATCAGTATGGGCAGGGATTCTGCCAGGGCAC
Organism: Sequoiadendron giganteum; assembly: GCA_007115665.2. Taxonomy (NCBI): domain Eukaryota; kingdom Viridiplantae; phylum Streptophyta; class Pinopsida; order Cupressales; family Cupressaceae; genus Sequoiadendron; species Sequoiadendron giganteum. The sequence goes on from CM021101.1 coordinate 102,501,527, forward strand.
ACCATTTCCTCTGCAGGTTCATCCCAGACAAACCTGGAACAAATTTCAATGAATTTCACAGAGTACAACACGAATCCACCGCAGTTTGACAAGGTTTGTAATTTTTCTTTTTTCAATTGACAAACTAGAATTGAAATCAGAGTTAAAGTTAAGAAACAGACAAAAAATAGTTTAACCAGTGCTTATTTGACCTTTCATCCATCCAACATTCCTACCATGTTCTTGATGATGAATAGGTGATTATATGACAATTTATTCCTACTTGTTTTTGGGTTGAATTGACAATTTGGCCTTTCAACCAGGGCAGTGCATTCAAATTCACATACCCACAATCAAGGAAGGGGATCCACAAATTAAACAATAAAAAATGGGGTTTGCTTCATTCAGACTTTTACCCTATAAATTTCTCCCGCACACACCCTTCTCGTCTTTAAATAAGCAATAAGGGCAGAGAATAAATATAATGCTATACATATTCTTGGTGAAATGGCCTAACAGCCCTCTTTTTCTAATTTGACCAAGTTTTTTAATATAAATTAAAATGGACGTTAGTCATTACTATGGTTATGAGGGAGCAACAATATTCCTTAAATCAACCCATAGGGCTTTGACATTATTATTTTTATAATGGACAATTAATATTTATAATGACATTTGAGTTTGACTAATTGATATTTAATTACTATTTTTAATTTTTATGGTGGTTCTGTTTGTTATATGATGTTATGTGGTATTCTAAACTTAATTCCTGCTTTTAGGCTGTAAATGTGTATATACTTATGATTTATATATGTATTTGGGATGGATGAATCCTACCCCAAATCATTTTTTGCCAAATCCACAAACACAAAATGGGCACTGACCACAATGGAAATGCTTACCCTTCTTCTCCATGTTGGAAATAAGTCACATACACACCGACCATGGGCTGGCCAAAGAGGGGCCAGTAGCTCAATTGGTAAAGCACTCCAGCAACAAATTTTAGGTCCTAGGTTCAAGTCCTAGCTGGTCCATATGAGTTGTAGCTCAGCATGTGGTATTAGAACCAAGCTAGGATCCCCAAGCACCTGTAGTGTGACTTAAGAGGGGAGTTTGTAATAAGCCACACCCAGACCAACGATGGGCTTGCCAAAGAGGGGCCAGTAGCTCAGTTGGTAGAGCACTCCAGCAGCAAATGGAAGGTCCTAGGTTCAAGTCCTAGCTGGTCCATATGAGCTGTAGCTCAACACTCTATGCTCCATGCACACAATTTAACATTGATGACTAATGCATTTTCAAGAAATCACAAGTGTGACAAAAACATATGTTTAGTTTATCTCTTCCAATATATGGTAAGGGGATATTCAGAGTAAATTGTGCTTGTCACAACTAACAAGAATACTAGGTAGAAGGGCTTATTTCCAACTGAGGTATACCTAATCTAGGATACTTGTTCTTGTGATGTCCTTCCATTTAATGTTCTGTATGCCACAATTCTTCTCGTAGTTTCTTCCAGCTTGTTGGCGTTTCAATTAGCACCTCTGGAGTGCTTATTGGAAACGGACAGCTATTGCAAGTGTGTTAGTACATGCTCTTCAGATTATAGAGAGGAAGATCTCTCTTTGCTGATTTTCTACTGTAAAAAAGGGGTGTACTAAGATTTCCTATCTTTTTTACTCAGCGGTAGGACACAAGGGTGCATAAACCAATGCGCCGTAGCTAAGCTTTTTCTCTGGTTTCCGCAGATCTTAACTACGACTAACTAAGCTTCTAAACTATCCTACCTCCTCAAGAAAAACAGAGCATGAGGGCATAGGAGCGAAATGGTATGGTTGGATCACTTGAATCCTCCGTCTCAATGGAATATGGCCGAGGCTCTGAACCTTCGGATATATACCAAGATAGGGCTCGATACAAGCAAACACTCGTTACGGTAAACTGGATCTGAGACTTGCCAAGGAGGAGGAACCCCTATCCGAGGTATAGGCTTGGAAGCAGCTCACTGGAAACAACAAGGAACGATGGCCTTTCTAACAGGATTCCCGAGGAGGTGACGACACCTGTCCAAAGTCTAGGCTGCAAGAAAGATCATTAAACAACATCAAACGATAATGATTGATGACAAAATATCCAAGGAGGCGACGACACCTGTCCAAGGAGGAGATTGAAACAATGCACTATTTAAAAACAAGACTTTGAATAACTCAAATAATTAGATCAATCAAGCTTGCACCATCTGATTTATTTCTTCAAGGTTCTTCAAAGAATTACAAAGGTCGGGACAGCAAAGGCACGAAATCATGCACAATTGCGATCAACCAACGAACTCTCATCCAAGAGTGAACAGATATAAACAAGCGAACTCTGGCAACAGTGGCGCAGCAATTTTGCTAGCAAATAAAGGTTAAACAAATAAAGAACCTAAGGCTCTTATTTATAGAAACTCAAAGGAGTAGGCAACCCTAAAATCTCCTTGAGTTAACAAACAGTTCTTGCCAATCAGCAAGATATTATTCTATGTCTAAAAGTAGGTGAGCAAACAGTTAACTGGAAATCTACTTCAGTTAACTGAAACTAAACAAAAGTCAAACTGAAGTCTACCTCAGTTGACTGACACCTAACTAAAAGTGAACTTATGTTACAAATGTGTCTCCAAATAGACATCCACCTTTTGAGGAGATCTGAGATCCACAAATCGTGGGAGTCAAATAGACATCCTAGATTAGTGGGATCTGACATGCATGATCTGTGGAGATCTGGAGTCAACTTGGAAAGGGGCATCAAGTTGACTTCAGTCATCATTAATGCTATTTGGAGGGTAGGACGTCCTCCCTTGGTGCTTTACACCTCTTCACCACTGGTCAACAAAGTCTCTATCCAGTCATTGACCTCTTCGGCCTCCGGGCAATTAATGCTCTTCAAGATGACTATGTGGCGTCTAAGCATTTCTTCACCCGTCGTAAGCTGCTGATGATAGGTTATGCATTGGGCAGCTGCTTCATCTAACTGGACAGACATGGCTGCAATTTTGGCTAATTTGCAGCCATTGGGATCTTCAAGGAATGAAGATCGGATGACATCCTGGAATCGTGTCTGCACGGTTTCAAGTTCCACATATTCTCCTCCTTCCCGCTGATATTCTAACTCAGGGAAGGATATTACCAACGTTCTTGCGAAGTTGATAATATTGGCGACGAAGCGTCTATAGTCAATCAGCTCCACAGAGTTGGCATCATAGGCTCTCACCTTGTATGCCACCTGTTCTTTCCACTCAAAGAGATGGTGTTTATTTTCTGTGGTCGTAACTGATTCATATGCTTGTTGCAAATCAGCAACTGTCACCTCCTCTCTCGGCCTCTCTTGAGCTGCCTTTATATCTGACTTCTGGATTTCTGATCGAAGTCCATGTGCTCTGTCTCTCAGCTGATATGCTTCTGTCAACACACACCGCCCTTTGACAACAAACTCATCCACTTGACGTCTCAAGTGTTTACCGTATGTAATCAACTGATGATGGTTTCTTTCAGCTGGGAGATCCAACAGTCCTTGAGGCAAAGCCGAGGAGTTTGGAGTGTCATGTATCAAACTAGAAATGTACAACTTTAGCTGACGGATTTCAGCCTTCAAGGCTGCTTTGTCTTGTCCATCTTTTGTCATCCTTTCTTTGACACTCGCCGAGGCAATTCCAAGAAGGTCTGCCTCCACCTGTCGAGTGGTCTTTCCAAGGTTCACCTTTGAAAGCGTGAAATCCTCAACCCTCACATTATGTATATCTTTGTCTTCAGGTGGGGCAGCAGTCTCTATGATAACCTCGTTCTCTGCATTCTTTTCTACATGCGTCTGCTTCTTCAACTTCTTTACCGGCATGTCTTGTGGGACATGATGGAATTCAGAGAAGTCAAGCTGATAAGAAGGCCTCTCCCTCTTCCTCCCAAGCGAGCTTTCCAGCCAGATAGAATCTCGGCTAGCATCGCTGGGAGGAGGAACATAGGTCCCCTGAATGCTAGAAGAACGAGACTGTGCCGTGGCAATGTCTCGTGGTGGCGAGTCCAAATCAATAGGACTTTGTGACCTCTGTGATGGTGGTGAAGCTGGTGGCTCTGTTTCTATCACTGGCACCGCTTCTGCTACAACTTCTTCTACAATGGTTTCCATCTCTACAGCGATTATTTCAATCACTGGTTCTTGTGTAGTTGCAGCGGTCTCAACTGTCTCAGGCAAATTGGTGGCTGTCTCCACCTGTACCTCTTGCCGGCTTGTGCTGGCAATTCCTTTTCTCCCCCATGTGCTTCCTGACATCCGCATTCCTTCTGGAGGAAAGCTCATCTTCTTCTGTCTGGGTTTCCTCCTAGACGTGGAAGGTAGTGTAGACTGAACCGCTGGCGGCTCTGATCGGGGAAGTACTACCTTCCTTGTCCTTTTACTGTCCAGGTAGAGTTGACTGTGTCGAACTACTCTACCCGTTCTTTCCTCAATAGACGTACTCTCTTTCGCGTACCAGTCTACCTTGCCGAGTGGTTGTGAATCCACTAGACCCGTGAAGAAGGAAGAAAGAATAACTTCTCCTTCGTCTTCAGATAAGCCCTCGATGTCTTCTGACATGAATTCTGCAATCTGCGAGAGCTTGAATCTGCTATGGTTCCTTCTTCTCACTTCGAACTCATCCTCGCAGTTGACCCAAAAATCTTCCATGAAAGGTTCATGTGATGATCTTTGCTCAAGGTGAGCTGCGAAGATGCCTCTGGGGTCATAGGATGGCCTCCTGTCGATGAGATACTTGAGATTAAATCTCACTATTTCTTGGCTTATCAACCTTGCATCGGCTGCAGTTCTGCATCTGTAGAGTCCCATCTGAAGAGGAAAGTTCACTGCAGCCTTTTTCTTTACGCGAAGGTAAGAGTGAACCTCGGCCAATTGCCTCAGGAATTCCATGAACACTACCCTATCTGAGGGGTAACGTGGCATCATGGCGGGGTGGCCATTATAGCCATACACGCGTATGTAGGTGAAAGTGGGGAATTGTATGAACCAATCCGCCCAGTCCACCATTGCTGCCTTAGCTGCTGGTGAAATACGCACGTGCATCTCATGGTCTAGCTCGTGCACGGTGTGCATAGTAAAAAGGTCATTTATTCTTTTGAAATGTCTTTCCGCTAGAGTGAACTCCAAGCGAGGAAAGTATTCTTGTACCTTTTGCACACCCAGGGTTCCCACAGTGTTTAATGTTCTGAAATCGCCTTGGAAGGCTATCAGGTAGACCAGGTATGAACACATGTGGAAACGGTGCTCTTCTAGAAATCCGGTGAGTTGTTGGTGGAGTGTGTCACTGATCAGGGAGGCCCAGTCGTAACATTCTTTTCTGCTGATTATCTTGCCAATAATGTAGAACATCCACGGCTGGAAGGATTTTCCTCCTCTTGTCCAGTGACTCTGCTGAGTAGGGTGATTAGCACTCCGTACTCGTCTTTCAATTCTCCTCTACCAACTAATCTGGGCAAGCTGTTTCTCTTTGTTTTCAGCCAATGTTCAGCCATTATAAGCGAACACTTGTCTTTTGAAGCCTCGAATGCCTTTTCGCATTCTGTCACTGATATGACCTTCTTGGTAGGGCATGGTGGGATTGCAAAACAAGTCTCTATGTCTACCGGCTTCAAGCTGCAAATCACCCTCCCGTCAACTGACAGGATCTCTCTTGTAGTCGGGTTGTAATGCTTAGTGCAAGCAATTACAAGCTCGATGCTTTGTAAGGTGATTGGAATAGATGCTGCTTGAAACAAACCGGATTCTTCGATGTTCTGCAATGTGATTTGATTCATGCCCTCCAAGTCTTCAGAACTGACCTCTGGATTTTTCTGCCATAAGTCTGTATCAGTCGTTTTCAGGTAATCATGGTATAAGACTGTTTTGGTCTTGTATTGTACCTAAGAGTACTGCATTCTGAAAACCTTGAATATTGACTGGGCACTTGACCCTGTTCTGACACTTTTCTGGAACTGCTAAAAATAGCCTCGCCGGGGGTAGTTTTTACGAAAAAATCTGAGACATGGGTTTTGTTAAGAATGATTTTCTAAACAGACCCAGATCGTCAGAAATTCGAAAAAACGAGTTTTTCTTTGACATGCAAGAGCCCTTCGGTGGCAGAGGCAGCAAGGGCACCAGAAAGTGATTTTTCTCGAAAAAATCTAACACATGGGTTTTGTTCGTGCTTCAGAGCCAAACAAACCCAGTTTGTCCGTTTTTCAATATTATGACTTTTTCCGGAAACCCTAAAAAATAGGGGCAGCAGGGCTACTTTTTCTGAAAAAATCTACCATGTGGGTTTTGTTGAAAAAGCTGTGCTGATCATACCCAGTTGGTCAGATCTGTGAAAATCTGTCGTTTCCTGTGACATGCAAAAGAAATATAGACAGAAGTAGAGGAAATAGACAGAAGATGGATTGGAAGTTATAAACTGCCACTTTGCAATAATCTGTCTCTGGAAGCAATCTTGGGAGAAGAATGCTTTTACTGCCAATTATCTTCAAAAATATTGAAGATCCGTTCAAAACCCCTGCCAGATCTTGAAAACTTGTTCTTGGGAGCTACTTGATGTTTTATCCTTCAACCTGCAAAAAAGAATAATGAGGAAAAGGGACGCCTAGCATGAATATAAAGCAATTAGGGTTAAGATCCACAAAGTATGGAAGATAACTCATCATTCAGTCCTGATTTGGAGTTCCAAAAGATGATTTCCACTGATTGTGGAGTGTTTTTCTCTTTTTTGGCTCCAAATTTGCTAACTCAAGTCAACATTTCTGTTTGACTTTCCTTTAGGCGTCCAACCTTGAGTTTGATCTTTTTTGCCTATTTTGCAAGCTGAAGTGCTCCTGTTTGATCTTCGATTCAGGTTGCTCAGTTGATCTCGAGCAGTATCTGACAGTTCTGTTGTTGAGGCAGGATCAATGTGATTAGATATGCCTGGGAGAGGTTAGCTCAGAAAACTGAGTTTAGGTCTCCAGAAAGAAGGGCGCCTTTTCTTGAAAGGGGCGCTTTTGACAATGCCTTAGTCAATTTTCACTGACTCGTTCTTCGTTTTGACCTTTTCAGACCCTCTTTGCTTTGATCTGACGTTCCCGATGTTTGATGAATCAGATGATTCTGCTTGATGATGCGTCGGGTAGCTGGTTCAGTCTTGTTCACGATGCCTGACTTTGCAGTGGAAGCTGGCAAGTTTTGGGCCTCCAAACTAAAGGGCGCCCCTGGCCAGCAGGGGCGCTTTTAGCTTTTGCTTGGTTTCATCTTGGTTGTGGACTGCCAGTCTTTGACCTTCTCCATCAGTCGATTGATTTGTCGGAAGTTCTTGCTGATAGTCTCGCTGACGAGATAGGTCATAGCTGAGAAGGTCATCCTGGGAGGTAGTGAAGATTCCGGCTGAATCTGGACACCTTTAGGAAAGGGCGCCTTTCCTTGAGAGGGGCGCTTTTAGCCATGCCTTAGCCATTTTCTGGCTTATCTTTCCAGTTTTTCAAATTTGGCTTTTTCTGCTTGATCTCATCTCGTGATCGTCTGGTGTGTCTTGTGGACTTGCTGTTAGATTGATCACGTAGCCGGGAGGAAGCTGGAAAGATATCATGTATAAAGCTACAGCTCTTGGATTCATCTGATGTCTGCAACTGAGGGGCGCCCCTGGCCAGCAGGGGCGCTTTTACCTTGAAGCTTTCAGATTTGGCACTTCTGTCGTCAATGGATCCTCCATACTTCGCTGACGGTTGGTCAATGATTGCTGAATCAGATAATCTTGCTGATTGTTTCGTTGTCGAGCTAGTATGAAAGTGAAGAGGATGACTGTTTTGACACTGCCAGATGATTTGATTTGCCCTCTAAGGTTCAAGGGCGCCTTTCTTCAAGAGGGGCGCTTTTAACCACTGTAGACTATGTTTTGCCTTGGTAGACAAAACGTGCACCTTCCAGACTTAGCCAAATTTTGGCCTTTTCCGTTTTGAGAATCTCCTTCGTTGAACGTCATCATTTTCATCCTTTTCCGCCATGGTTTCTTCGTTGAAGCTTTTGAGGTTTAGCTTTCAGCACCTGGTACTGGCCAATCTGCCATTAATGGCTGCGGAGCTCCTAACTTTGTTCCTGAAAAATAGAAATAGACCCACCAGAGTAAAACATATTTTTTGATAATTCTGACTTGATCAGTGTGATCGTGAAGGCAATTAATCCTATCAGAATTATTTTCAATCATTTCCGGGAAGGTCCTATTTTTTAGGGTTCCCATAAAAATAGGGGTGTAAAACCCTAATTTTCGTTTTTTCAAAATTTTAACCATAGGTTCCTTGACAGAAACCCACAAGGATTTCATATTTGGTTTGACCTAAAACATACTTTAGATGGCATTTTTACGTTGTTTAGCTCAATTTAAGCAGAATGCCAAAAATTTCATTTTGGGTATAACACAGCTAAAGACCTCTTCAAAACTATGTCCAATTTTGCATCCATCTATTCTTTGGAACAAGACAATTCATTTCAGTCACATACAAATTTTGCTATTAGCGTTGACTCCAAAGAATCTGTCCATTTGGTGTACTTATTATCTGACATTGTATTTTTAATCTTTAGCAAAAGCCACTCAACAAACAAGGCCACAGATTAGCTTACTAATCTTCCATCTTGAAAGCCATATATGATTTAATGTCCCAAAATCTCCACTTTTACTCTTCAACAAATTCCCCAGTTTCTGAGTATCTCCCTTTCGCATGTAAATGTTATCTCCCTCGGACTTGGGTGCTTGAAATCTGCTTCAAATGTTTATCGAAGCTTTTAATACTGCATGTTTGGTGTAGGGTCCTGTTGTGACCTTTTCACACATCGCCCCATTGCAAATGGGGACCCTAGTAGTTTTTCCTCTGGTAGTTTTGCTTCTGAGTTTTGGTGGGGTACTTAGAATCTGAGTTTTGAAGGTCATCCGAGTCAAGAAGTGATTGCGAACCAGAACCAATGCATGAGCGTTGCCAAAGTGCCTAGAAGGCCTTGTGGACGAAGATCAACTGTCAATTCAGTCAATTCTAACACTTCCTAAATTTTAGGGTTTCCACCCCGGGCCCCTATTTTTTAGGGGCTATTTTTAGAAAGTTTCTATTTTTGGAAAGTTTCTATTTTTAGAAAGTTTCTATTTTCGGAAAGTGTGCAGGTCATGGCTTCGTCGAAATCAACTTCAGAAAGTTACAAGGGAAAAATGGGTGAAAATTTTGAAAAATCTGGAGAATTGCCTAAGGCCTGGACATACATATGCTAAATTCGCCCAAGCATGAAGAAACAAAGATGGCAAAGATACATGTAAGTCCGCCATGTAACATGCAAGGAAAAAATTGACAAAGTGCAAGCCAAGTCCGCCATTGGCAAGGAAGAAATTGCAAGGCATGAAGGAAGTCTGCAGAAAAAATTGCAAGGCTGCAAGGAAGTCCGCCCAGCAACATGCAAGAAAAAGTGGCTAAGTCATGAGGAAGTCCGCCCCAAGGAAGATGTCAAAGAAGCTAGCAAGTCCGCTCCAAGGTGTTGGGAGATGGCAAGGAATGTAGCAAGTCCGCCCAGCAAGGAAAAGAGATGGCAAAACACACTTGAAGTCCGCCATGTGCAAGGTGGCAAGGCAATAACAAAGTCCGCCCAGCCTAGAAGAAATTGCAAAGAGCACTTAAAGTCCGCCTAGCAAGAAGTAAAGTGCAAAGGCAAGGTGAAGTCTGCCCAAAGTAAAAATGGCAAGATGCATAGCAAGTCCGCTCCAAGAAGGTTGGAGAAGGGTGAAAATGTGAAGGGGTCTGCTCCAAGATGTGTGGAAGGGGAAAATTACAAGAGAAAATTCGCCATTTGCTAAAATTAAATGACAGTTGCTAGATGAAGTCTGCCCCAAGCTTTGGTAAAATGAAAAATTACACAAGGCAAGTGCGCCTAGGCCACAAATTACATGGAAAATACTTGGAAATAAAGATTTAATTGTTTGCCTTGAATAAATCAAAGAATTTAAAATTTTGCCTAAGTACAGACATTTGAAAAATTAATTGAAAAATCAAATTGTATGTCTGGCAAAGGTAAATTCACCTGAAGTAAAAAATCATGGCAAGATTAAAATTCGCCTTAGGCAGAGGCACAGAGAAATTTGAAAAGATAAATTTGCCTTTGGATTAAAAAATAATTAAATATTATTATTTAATTATTTAACGAACGGGTTGGAAACAACACATAAAATATTATTTTAATATTTTATTTTCCAAAACCCATTTAATGAGAAAATTTGAATTTCTCTAGGCAATTTTTTGAGAAAAGAAAGAAGGAAAAATAACTTCACTCAACTGGGATAAAACTTGGAAATTTTCTTTACCGAAGAATGCTGAAGATGGAAATTACTATTTGAAAGAGAAGTGCCAACCGAGTTCAGATTGAATTAATTGGAAACAATTAAGATTTGCTAAATGGGTCGATTCTTTCAACCTTAAATTGGCTTTGCATTTCATTTTCATTCATTCTTTCGAAAGCGAAGTTGAGAAAATTTGTTAAAGCAAAGAAGTTTGTGAAGTTTTATATTTTTTCTTGGGAAGTAAAAGGCTAAAAGTGCGAATTTACTTCAGCAGCAACACAGTTTTCATTGCCAGGCAGACTTTACTTCCTCTATTCCGGCGAAGTTTTCTCTTTGCAAAGCAATTTAATTCTTTCATTTCCAGAAATAGTTATTTTCACGAATTAACTTATCGAGTTTGTTGGAATTTATTTATGCGTAAATAATTTCTGATTGTTAAATATTTCTTTTGCAGATTTATGCTGAACAACGGAGAATCATCAAAGAAAATGAAGTTCGCTAGCAAAGGTTCGCAGCTGGAGTCTAAAATTATCTCCAAATGGAAGAATGTTGCTGACACCGATCTTGGCCATGTTGACTTAGAGGAATTTCGGAAAAGAATGTACGGAAGTGACACACGCATGCCAACTCCAATTGCGCGAAAAATGATGTGAAATGGTATAGTTCAAGCTGCAGGATTTCCGCCAGCAGTCGAGTGTCCAGAGTTGATGGTAGAATGCGCCTTGCACTATAATGCTGAAAAAAGACAAATTGAGGCGCCTGATGGCAAAGTATTGGCATACTTAGGCGAGTTGGCTATACAGGAAACATTTGGCATTCCGGCTTACCACTGAACGTACTACTGGTTGAAAGAGGATGCACAGAAAATATACGAAGAAAAACAAACTCTGTGTATGGCAAACATGAACAAGAACTAGCTGGAAAAACCTAGAACCTCAGCCAAAAGATTGCCTAAGAAGTTGCTTAGGCCATTCTTCAAGGAAGAGTACGGAGACATAGTCTTGTTGCTGAACAGATTGGTAGGTAATCCCCAAGGAGCGCCTTTTTAAAGTTGGATGTATTACTTCATTGACGAAGTATCTTCCGAAACAAAAATGTTCAACTGGTCAAGGATGATCAGTGATAGTATTCATGAACAATTGGTCAACTTGGAGAAGACTAAATCCTTTCATATGGGTTCCTACATTGTATACTCGCTCGCTCGTACCTACCGATATGTCGGTCTAATCTGCAAAGGTGTAGTCGGCAATAACGAAGGGGAGCTCAAAGTTTATAACTGCTATCCTCAATTGCAGTTGAGCGAGAAGTCACATTGGCGTAGGGTACATAATGCTTTTCTCATGTACATCACTCGGGTGCTGCAAGGAGGAACACATCAAAGGCTTACACATGAAGCGAAAAGCTTAATCAGTAAATACGGATCCTGGTTCATCCAGTTTCCAAGATTTACTTATATCCAAATACAAGGATTCACGGAATCTTCTTACAAGTTGCCGATCTATCCTACCAACAAAATAATCTTGCTGGAAGTAATAAGACAGTTGGAAACATTCCAAAGTATCCAGAGACCAAAGCAGAAAGCAACCGTCACATTTCCTCTTTTCATCGGAGACAGTAGAATCTTGTCCGTCATCACAAGCAGCGAAAAGTGTGAGAGTGGAGATACAGTTGTACCCATTCACTACGTACAGATCCAGAGGTGACTTCGATCCACTCAATCATATGGGAACTGTGAACGGAAGAAAGTGCAGGCACAGGATTGACCTTGAGGACTTTTGGGCAAATGCTGCTGACGAATATGAAGTAAGGAAAAGATTTTGGTTGAGACTACCTTTGGGCATGATCAGGACGACGGAACTCTTTCGTGTTCCCGACCAGCTGAATGATGACGAAGTATATATGCAGCCAGGCTATGATGCAGGATTGCCACTTCCTCCTGTCAAATGGTCAGAGCCAGAGTTGGGTGATTTGACAATCCTTATGAGACCAGTGGTTAAATACTCGCGATGGTGGGTAGATTAGCAGGTACAGACTTTGAGGCAGCGAGGTATACCATTCACTTACAATTTGATGGGCGAAGCTGAATCTTGCTCTTCTAACGCCGACGCTTCTCAAGGAGATGAATTGATTGAACCTGCCGGCCAGAAGAAAAGAAAAGGTAAAGAAAAGGCGATAGGTGAAGAACCAAGTACGAAGAAGACTAAACCCCTTTATTCAGCCGCATCCAGGAATGTGGAGAAACTGCTGACTATGGATGAGGAATCATGGGGACATGTTAGAATTCCTTCGCCAGTACTTGAAAGAGACATGGAGCCCATGCAGCTTGAGGATGATTTTCATCACTCTCCAACTGGCACAGAGATTTGTGAGTCGGATGAGGACTTGAGTGTCAAGGAAGGCGACTTCCATGAAGGGATGATTTCAGCCCTAAAGGGAATTCATGAGGACCCATCAATGCAAGAAATTCAAGAAGTCCAAGACATGCAGGACATTCTGGATTACGAGGATGATGGAGTCGAGCAGCCAACCATTCCAGATTGGCTGAAAGAAAGGATTAAGGTCAAGGTACCAGTTGAGGCACCAAAAGCAGATGATATTGATGATTTCTTGGCAAGGTTGGAGCAAGCAAATACAAAAAAGCCTGCCAAGAAATTCTCTACTATTCAGAGAGATGAGACTAGTAACCGTACAGTGCAGATTGCAGTTCCGACGGTAGAGAAGCCACAAGATGAGATTACTCCTGCTGAGTATGCCATTACTGTAATTGACATCGGTCCATCTACAAAAGGGCAAGAGGTTGAAGATCTGGATAATTCTGTCTCTACCATTAAGTCCAAATTAGAAAAGGAGACTACGAAGAAAAAGGAATACAAGATGGAGGTTGAGCGCCTGAAGGAGTATATTCGGCATTTGACAAAGCCACTCAACCAAGGTGATCGATCAACCCCTCTACTCCCAAATACATCACAGGAATCGGCAGAAAATATTGAGAAAGAACTAACTACTGCCAGGGAAACAAAAGAATGGATGGCAGGGAAAGAGGGAGAAGTAATGGCATTTGTGGAGAAGTTGGCACATGCTCATGGGCAAACTTCTTCCCTACTCACAAGGGTTGCAAACTTGGCTGAAGCATGGGATGGACTGCAGGACCTGCAAGACAAAATCATTCCTTGCCTCCAAGACATAAAGAAAATACCCAAGCAAAGGTTGGTGGACGAGGAAATTATTGCAGTTGGGGCGGCTTACGACTTCAGCAATTGGTATTGCGCATTGGTCTCTCGTAGAGAAGTGCTAGAAAAGGTTAAGGCAAAAAGTGCCAAGATTGATGAGCAAGTGAAGGGTATCCAGAATGACATCTGTCATATGGCGGCAAATGTATTAAACAAGGATAGTATCCGAGAGAATGACTTGTGGCCAAGTAATATGCAAAGAGAAGTGCAAAAGGTTTTCTCCATCATGCCAATCTTGGGAGAAAATCTCACTAAGGCATTTGACCTGTTGACTGTTCGTAATACTTTCTTGTAGCATGAATCGGCAGTTGTCTTTGCAGATTGTGCGGACAGTTTAGACTTGCTGGAATACAATGTCAGTACCTTGCCGAGCATCACCATTGAGGAGATTGGCGCCATTGTGTCCAGGTTTGTTGAACGGAGCATTGCTAAAGCGGATAAGGTCGCACCTCTCAGTGGATGACTCATCTGCTTGTCAACTGGTTGATGTTTTGGCAACCCTAATTAGGGTTTTCTTGTTCAAATCTGGGCCCTTGATCTTGTTTTAATCTCGGCCATTCAATGTATTTGGGAAATCTATAAGTACCCTTTCATTTTCATTTTGAAACAATCGGAAGAAATCAGAAAAATTATCAGAGGATTAGAGATTAGAATTTTTGAGTTAAAATTAGTTTTTTTTTTTTAGAAGTAAGAGAAGAGTTGTATGAAATTGTTGCGAAAACTATTGTGATAATAAAATTCATACTTGCATGAGATGCTTTGAAATCTTTATTGTCAAATGGGTGCATGGTTGCATATTTTCTCTTTCTCATAGGATTGTTATAGATTAAAAATTTATTTGTTAGTGGAGCGAAAGATTGATAGTGAAGATTGAAGTAACTTAGCTCATACTTTTTTCGAATGGATGCTTTTCATTTGATGTGCAAAGTTAGACTGAGCTCTTGATATAAATGCTTTTAAACGTTTACTTTAAATAATATTATTCAAATTGATGGTGTTATTTATAGTAAAAAATCTCAAGCATAAATCCCAAAAGATTGCACCTGCTTTCGTGTAGTTGTCGTTTTTCGAGACGAAACAAAGCATGGTTTCCTTTAAGTTGCATTTGATTTTCACAGTCTCCTAGTTCCTTAGGATTAGTATAAGATTTCTCACCCCTTCCTTTTTTCCATTTTTTATCCAAAATCAGAAAATCCCAAAAAATACAACACTGCATTCAATCCCTTACTTTCGAAGTAAATTGCCCCCTTGGGTTACCAGCAAACCACATACTACCACAGAGCCTATCCGCACCCCAACTTTGGAACATTGGAATTACCTCGTGACCTATCTCGCAATCTTAGCACGAAAGGTGATTTTTATCAAGAGAGGATAGAGCATCTAAGGACACTTTATTCTAGAGTGTTCGTGTGTGTCACAAAACACGCATCAACAGGTCCACATACCAATCCAAGGATCATCTCCTCAACATAGATGCAAAACTCATCAATCTTGTGCTGTTTATTTGTCATGCTCTTCAGGATTTATAAGGTTAGCAGTGTCATCAACTGATCCAATGAAATGAATATAATAACAGGCATCTATATAGGAACTTCTGCTGCTAATGTCACTGTCATAGTTATAGACATCAAGCATGAATTCTCAAAGTAAGGTATTAACTATCGAGCTACTTGACACTGTTGTTAAGTTGCAGCCTCTATGTATCTACTTAGTGTTAGTTTTAAGATCAGAATTTAAATAAGCAGATATAGAACAATTTTAAATTATTTGACACAGCATATACCCTAGGAAAACCCTCCAACTTGAGGGAGAAAAACCTAGCAACAATATATCACTTATATATTGAATAATGAACAGCAATTTGCCTTACAATGAGGCCCAACACAAGGCCGAATTAACAGCACCACACTTGATGCAATATCAAAGGAATAAGATCGAACTCCTTGAATAATAATATCGAACTGCAATATTGAACTCCTGCTGTAGATGATTCACACTTGTCTTGAATGAATAACTTAATTATCATGAAAGTGAACAGTGCCTCCTTAATATACAATTCGATGAGGTGATCTCCAATAAACGCATCCCTTCATAGATGAAAGGTCGGCCTCAAAATTAAAGGTTGTGTCTCACACAAAAGGTGACGAATATTAAGATGAAGTCGGCCACATTAAATAAAATGCTATTTGATATTTAAGTGAAGCGCCTCTTCACAAGTCGTCTCCAATAAATAAATAGCCAACGGCTATATTTCATTTATTGTTTATTAAATAAATTGTAGGAAGTATGGAACCCGCGGTTATAACATCAACACTCCCTCTTAGCTAGGGAGGAATACTTCCAGATATTCATGTCATGGAGTCTCTCAACATGACATCCACAATGGCTACACCCATTTGTGGAGAAGAGCTCATCACGGAATCACTCAACGTGATATCGTCATGGAGTCACTCAACATGACGTCCCCCATGGCTACTCCCATGTGTGGAAGGAAACATGTGTACAAGTGCCCATCACGGAGTCACTCAACGTGATGTCGTCATGGGGTCTCTCAACATGACGTCCACCATGGCTACTCCCAGAGGGTGGATAAACACAAGTATAAGGGAATCATCACGGAGTCTCTCAACGTGATGTTGCCATGGAGTCTCTCAACATGACATCCACCATGGCTACTCCCAGAGGGTGGAAAGAAGGGCTTTCACCTCAAATTTCTCTGTCACAGAGAAAGATGCATTAACAAGGGCTTTCACCTCAAATTTCTCTGTCACAGAGAAAGATGCATTAAAGCAAATCACAAGAGATCACTGATGTTGAATCTCCCTCTCAGCAAGGGCTTCATTCTCCACAACTCCAAGCTTTTCTCGAAAATGCACAAACTTCACTCTGGAGAGAGGCTTGGTGAGAATATCAGTCGTCTACTCATCAGTGCAAATATATTTCAACTAAATAGCTTTCCTCATTACCATATCTCTGATGTAATGGTATTTGATCTCAACATGTTTTGTTCTGTCATGAAACACAGAATTGACAGATAGCTTCACACAGCTTTCACTGTCACAATGAATAACAGTTGGCTCCAATGATTGTCCAAACAATCCTTCAAGGAGCCTTTGAAGCCACACTGCTTCTCGAGCTGCTAACATGCTGCAATATACTCTACCTCTGTAGTGCTTAGTGCCACTGAAGACTACTTCCTACTACACCAAGAAATCATCGCAAACCCCAAACTAAAGCAACATCTAGAGGTGCTCTTCCGATCAACTACACTCTCGACCCAATCAGAATTAGAATATACTTGCAGATTTAGATCTACACTGGAAGTATATTTCAAACCATATCCAACTGTGCCACGCAATATCTCAAGATATGCTTAGCTGCAACTAAATGAATTTGCCTTGGTTCACACATGAACTGACTGAGTGCACTCACTACATAGAAAAATATCCGGTCTAGTATTTACTAGATACATCAAGATCCAATCAACTGCTTGTACATAGTGGGATCTACCAAATTTGAACTAGCTGCAGACTCACTTAACTTCTTCAAATTAGTTTCCATCGGTGTAGACATAGATTTGCAATCCATCATCCCATATCTCTTTAAGATATCTATAGTATATTTCCCTTGACTCAGAATGATCTCATTGGGTCTCTGCCATACTTCCAATCCTAGAAAGTAATGCATAAAGCCTAAATCCTTCATCTCAAATTCAGAAGCTAGCTCCTTCTTGCATTTGACAATGAGATATTTTGCTCTAGTAAGAAATAGATCATCAACATAAAGAACCAAGATTAAAGCCTCACCATCAACTATCTTGAAGTGGAGATTTGAATCAGCATCATTGTTGGAGAAGCCCAAGCTCATCAAGTATCAATTAATCCTCTCATACCAAGCACGAGGAGCCTGTTTAAGGCCATGCAAAGCCTTCTTCAATTTACAAACATGAGACTCCTTCCCATGGATCACAAAGTCATCAGGTTGATCAATGTATACTTCGTCTTCAATTACACCATTAAGGAATGTTGTCTTCACATCCATCTAATGTAACTTCCATCCATTAGCTGCTGCAATAGCAATGATAGTCCTGATGGAAGTATAACGAGCAACCGGAGCAAAAGTTTCTTCATAATCTATTCCCTCTTTTTGAGAGAAGCCTCTAGCCACAAATCTAGCTTTGTACTTTTCAATGCTTCCATCAGCTGCATGCTTAATCTTGAAAAGCCATTTAGAAGATACAACTAATTTTCCTTTAGGTCTCAGTACAATATCCCAAACATCATTCTTGATAATAGATTGATATTCTTCAGCCATAGCATCTCTCCAAACTTGTTGACTTGATGCTTCCTCAACACTGGAAGGTTCAAACTCAATGATATGACTCATTAAAGCTACATAGCCTGGAAACTTCTATGGTCTTTTGCTTTCTCTGAATGCGTCTCTAGGAGCTGCAAACTTATCTACCTCTTGCATTGTTTGCCTAGCCCATAGAGGTCTCTTTCGACCTATGACAATATCTCTTGGACCATCAGTTGGTTCCAAAGGCTCAATTGGATCAATATCTTCTTTTGGTTCAGTAGACTCCCTCAGAATCTCAGGAGTATGATCAACATCCATGTCCCGAGGAGTCTCATCCCTGCTGATCTCGGAATCTTCATTATCTATCTCCATTTATGAACCTTCAGAATTTTTGAATGCAACATCTTCTTCAAAAGAGACATCCCTGCTGATCTCTATTTGTTTATGTCCTAGAATGTAAATTCTATAGGCTATTGAGGATTCACTATAACCCACAAATATTCCTTTCTTGCCAGATGGTTCTAACTTAGCTCTCTTATCTTTAGGCACATGAATATAAACAGGACAACCAAATATTCTCAAGTGACCAACCTCAGGCTTCACACCTGTGAAGGCTTCTTCAGGAGTCATATTTTCCAAACTACGATGACGGCTCCGATTCTGAACATACACTAAAGTTCTAGATGCTTCTGCCCAAAGGAAGGTTTGCAAGTCTTGATCATGGATCATAGCTTTGGCTACCTCAACTATAGATTTGTTCTTCCTTTCTGCAACTCCGGTTTGTTGTGGATTGTAAGGAACACAAAACTCCCTCTTAATCCCTGCCTCGATACAAAAGTTACAGAAGCCTCCAGAGGTGTATTCTCCTCCATTATCAAATCTTAGGACTTCGATCCTCTTTTCGGACAAATTCTCTACTTGAGCCTTAAATTCTTTGAATTTCTCAAGTACTTCAAATTCCTTAGACTTCAAAAAATAAATCCAAGTCTTTCTAGAGTAGTCATCAATGAAAAGTACATAATACCAAAAACCACTCAAGGATGCAACAGACATTGGACCACACAAATCATAATGGACAAGATCTAGAATACATTTTGATCTACTTTCTCTACTATGAAAAGGACCCTTAGTATTCTTACCCAATGCACATCCTCTACACATACCATCATGCTCTTGACTGAGTTTCAGAAGGCCTGAAACCATCTTCTCCATAGATGGAAGAGCTTTGAAATGGAGGTGAGCAAGTCTTCTATGCCAAAGCTCGCTTGAACTGGTGGAATTATGCAACAATGCTTGCATTGGACAAATGGAAAGTCTATAAAGACTCTCTTGCGGAACACCAATCACTCGGGTTGTCTTGATACTAGAGTTCTTTGGCCAAGCAACAACTTTTCCCTCAGAAAATGCAACTTGATATCCTTTGTCCTCCAAGGGTGAAATTGATACAAGATTCCTCTTGATACCTAGTACGAACAAGACATCACTCAAATGAAGAGAGATGCCAGAATCTAGGTGAAGAGAGGAGGCTCCAGCATCTTTCACTGAATAGCAAGCATCATCTCTAATTATTACTTGAAGGTTGGTTTCTCTTTCTACCAAATCTAAAAGATGCTCTCTATATCCTGTAATGTGTCGAGAAGCACCACTATCAATCAACCAAGTGCTACTATCAGTTGGAAAATTGCTTGATAGGGCAAAGATGAATAGAAATCCAATTGAACTATCTCTTGATTCCTTCTGAGGAGAGACATCATCCACATCCACAGTAGAGGCATGCTGCTTTGGTTTTGTTGCACAATCTCTAGCATAGTGACCATACTTGTCACATTTGAAGCATTGTATATGGGAGAGATCCTTCTTCTTTTTTGATTCAAGAGCAGCATCCGATTTCCTGTTTCTATTCCTCTTGAAGTTTCCTTTTCTCCCTTCTCTTCCCTTCTTTCTTAAAGTTTGAGCAGCAAGAACATGAGTGTCTTCATTGAGAGAGCTTTGACCATTACCTCTTGTTGCTAACCTTGATTCCTCTTGAATACAATCTACTCTAAGGCGATCAAACTTTGGTAGCTTAGATTTTCCACTGATACCTTGGATAAAAGGCTCCCAAGATTGAGGAAAACCGTTAAGTGCCAACATGACTAAATCTCTATTATCAACTATATCTCCAATGGCATATAGTTGATCCTTCAATTCAGTGATCTTCATAAAGAAGGTGATAATAGAATCTCCTTTCGCCATCTTGATGTGATGTACTTGTTGCCTCAATGCAAGAGCTCAGCTGGTGTTATTGATCTCATACAATCCCTCCAAAGTCTTGAACATCTCTCTAGCTGTCTTCAATTTGGAGATAATAGGCACAAGGTGATCCTTCATAGAATCAATCAATATCTTCTTGGCCTTTGTGCCATTCTTCCTCCATTGTGTCTTCTCATTCTCATCGGAAGGCTCGGGTACTTCGCTCTCCACGAACTCAAGAATCTCATTTTCTTCCAATGTAAGAACCCTAAACTTCCAAGAGGTGAAGTTGGAGGCACCTTCGAGTCTATCTTCAACCTTGAGTCCATTCACCATTTTCGAAGCTAAGATAGACTCACTAAGATGAGAAGAAGAGAATGAGATTATGCTGCTTATAAAAATCTGATCACGATCTTGCTTAAACCCGCTCTGATACCATGTTAGTTTTAGGATCAGAATTTAAATAAGCAGATATAGAACAATTTTAAATATTTGACACAGCATATACCCTAGGAAAACCCTCCAACTTGAGGGAGAAAAACCCAGCAGCAATATATCACTTATATATTGAATAATGAACAGCAATTTGCTTTACAATGAGGCCCAACACAAGGCCGAATTAACAGCACCACACTTGATGCAATATCAAAGGAATAAGATCGAACTCCTTGAATCATAATATTGACCTGCAATATCGAACTCCTGCTGTAGATGATTCGCACTTGTCTTGAATGAATAACTTAATTATCATGAAAGTGAACAGTGCCTCCTTAATATACAATTCGATGAGGTGATCTCCAATAAACACATCCCTTCATAGATGAAAGGTCGGCCTCACAAATGAAAGGTTGTGTCTCACACAAAAGGTGGTGAATATTAAGATGAAGTCGGCCACATTAAATAAAATGTTATTTGATATTGTCTCCAATAAATAAATAGCCAATGGCTATATTTCATTTATTGTTTATTAAATAAATTGCAGGAAGTATGGAGCCCGCGGCTATAACATCAACACTTAGGACTCTATCCATCTTCAATGTCAGTTACTTCCTGAAAGTGTTTTTGATGTAAATTTCTAACAACAAATTTTGCAACAGTAGAAAAAATTTCACACACTTCTTATGTCATTGGATCCCTCTCTTAACTTCTCAATCATGCCCATTCCAATTCTAAACAAATCAAGCTCCTGACTAATTATTGCCACTGGTTCTCATTATTCTGTTCCGATAGATGCAGGAAATGGTAACTCCACTGGAGAGATGGTCATTTATGTTCCAACGTCCAGTGTTTCTTGGTTGTCTGTGTTTACATTTGCTTGGTCAACATTTTGGGTCTCATCTTCATCCCCCATCTTCAGGGTTTAACGGATTATCAGTAACAGAAATATTACCTTAAAGGCACATTCATTTGTGGGTTTCTCTGAGTTTGTATTTACTTGGTCAACAAGTTGGGTCTCATCTTCATGACCCATCTTTGGGACTTGCTGAATTGCCAGAACCAGACATATCTCCTTAACTGTGCCTTCATTCATGCAGGTGGGTTTTGTAATGCACTACAAACGACTCATAAAAATCAATAAATAAAACTAATTATGAAACATTCAAGTTTTAATGCAGTCAAGATCATTCATATACGTTTCAAATCAATTCATGATTCCTGAAAATGTTATTTTGCCTTCTGTGCTGGGCTTAGTTTCCCCACTATAAAGAAACTGCAGTGTGATGCAGTGGCAAATCAATCAACAATTAACACCTGCTGCTACTGCTGTCCTCCTTTCTTTGTAGATATTTAATCATTTTATTCAATATAGCATTGGTTTTCAGAAAGTGTTTGGGGATCTGTAATGTCCCTTATTGACTGATCGTTAAAATTCCCTTAAATCTTACAAATTAGGGTATAAAAATACGCCCAACAATCAATAATTTCAATGATGAACCTTAATCGTTTTAAGAGTAACCTTCAACCTATTATTGGCTCGGGTTATTATACTTCCATGTGCTGGTAATAATTAATATTATGCTGATACAAATGAATTAATGTCTGCCATGAAATCTGCTATGTAATCTGCAAATATAGTTGCTTTACAAATATGGGATAGACCTCACGTTATGGGTGCGACTACTGATCTTTCAATCTAATAATATGCAGTGGAGGCCTATCTTATCACTGTTTCTGAGTTTGCTCAGTAAAATTTCAACTGATCGATGGCTCCTTAGCGCACTCTAGATTCACTGTTAAGATCTGTATATATATCTGCAATTATTCCCTTAGAGTATTCTAGATTTTCTATTAAAATTGTGTATCTGTCTGCAACTATTCGATGAGCCCTTCTGTTCTTGACTTCTTACCATTTTTACATCTTAACGCCTGAATTGGAAGGACATGTCTTTTTGAAGAGAAATGTCCATTTAGAGGGGCATGTCTTATAGTTAGGCGATCAACATGATTATTGTTCGTTGAACTATCAATTGCCTCCTTAAATTTTATTTTATAGATGCCAGATTGTATTAGTTAAGGAATCGCTGCTCTTTTGCTCTTCCTTAATTTAATCGCTATCTTACTTTGGTTTGGTCGAAGTTATTATTAGCTGTTTCCTCACTATAACAATCGTTGTTCCTTTAATTGTGGCATATTAATGGTTGTTTGCAATATTCATAACACATCTTGATCTTTGTAATGGCTATCCACTTAGTCATAGGCGGCGATCAAATCTTCACCATATCCTTGTTAACACTGATGCTCACGTATATAAGATTCTTCATGTCAGCACTGAATGTTAGATACACCGTAGACAAAGGAGTCGATCACTTCACAGTCTCCTTAAATATTAATTGCTGCTCCCTCAATATTTATTGTTGCATATCATAATCACTTTGTTCTCAAGGAATCACAGCTACTCCCTTATATAATTCCATCGCTACTCTTCTATAGCGCGATAGTCATCGGGTAGAGCAGACAGCCAAGGAGGTCCCGATAAAAAGGTCAACTTGGTTTATCCGTTGACAACTATAATTATAATATTGTCTTTGACAATTATAATTATAATGATATTGTAGAGCAGACAGCCAAGGAGGTCCCGATAATTATAATATTGTCTTTGACAATTATAATTATAATGATATCAATTGGTTAATATTTTTAAATATGCCTTTTGTTATCTTAGGGTCACATTTCAGGGACATGACAGGATCTGGCAAAATAATTCTACAGAGGATGTTATTGTATGTTTGGGAAAACTTTGGGTCTCATTCATGAGAAGTTCAAGTTGGCATTCTTCGACGTTTTTCAAAGCATTAACATTTTTTATCTTATTTAGCATTTGCAAATTGTAAAGCAACACTCTCTCAGCACATTTTCAAAACACTATCTGATTCTCTGAGGCTGCCATATTAGTGTTCCGCAGCATTCAATGGGTTTGAAACATTGATCTATATGGCATTATTATTTCCACATATCCTTCAGAGACTTTATTTTGCATTGATTTTGTGAATTTCTTGCTTGTATTTCTTTCTTCTTCTTTTTTTTTTTGAGAGATTTGCAGTTTGATATGGAGTAAAAAAATTCTGTATCCACTGCATGGGTAATATTTTGTCTGACTTTCAGATCACTCTGCAGGACCCGTCATCAGGGATTTAGGCTTGTTATTTGCGAGTTTTGTGCAGTGTTTTCAGCATATACATGCTATTGTTCTCCAAAGTGGTAAATCATGCATATGAAATGCCAAAAACCTGAAACTCTCATTCAAAACCCTTCCCTCACTGTCCTCATTCCCACAGCGGCATGGGACACATTATTTTCAAACAGACCCTTCCCGCGAACCCTCACTCTCACCCCAGCTCAGTGCGTAGAAATTATTTTCAAACCAAATGATGCTACTCTGTGGTCTTCGGCCCCAAGCACGTAATTTAATCTTAAGTAATTGTGTTTTTGTTTTGAGCAGAATGGCATCATTTATGTCTGACAACAGCGGAACATCAGTATTTTCCTCAGGGTTTCTTTCATTGCATCGTCTTTGGGAGCTCTATGACTTTTATGTTTGTAATTACTAATTAGTTTCTTCGTTAATGCAGTTCTTGAACACAATTGAAAGATTCGACAACAATTCCGTACACATTTTTTTTCCGAAAGCATAGCAATTGAATTTCGTGGACTGTGAAAACTTGATGTTTAATTTTAGGCACTATGTAGTGTTTTTGCATGCCCTATAACCCAATTCTGTGCATATATATTCTGAGCAATTCATGTTCACTTATTAGCATGTCAAATACTCAAATCAAACCCCAGCTGGCTTAGAGCAGTTGTATGTAGATGAATACAACTTATGAGTTTGGGCCAAAAAATTTATAAAGTGGGGCTAAAATTTGAGCTCTGGCTGATGAGAGATATGAAACAACAAGGCGTGTTTTAGAATGTTGAAAGAAACTGAAAAAAAAAAGGCAACCTCACCATCTTCTGCAGCATTTTCGGCAATATTCTCAAGAGAAGTCGCCATTGCCTTCACCTTGTCACTGCTGCAGCTGCACTTGACAGATATGCTATTCGAATATGACGATTTCTGGATTGGAGATGGAGATCCACCTTTACTCAAAGGAACAAGAACGGGCACAGGCACGATTATGTCACTGGGCAGCTTGCAGGCAGAGCTAAAACCCTGAAAACAACAAACAAGAACCACGAGCATTACATTATATTAAAGATGTGAATAGCAAAGCGGCGAAGAAAAATAAAAAGAAAGGGTACTATAACATGGACCTGCCTTAAGTTGGTGTAGTCCCATTCCCATTGCCATGACTAAGCTGATATTTGTGCTTACCCACGGACAAATACACGCTCACTGGTGAGGACCAGAACTGGTCACCAGCCCATTCAAGCGCCTTCCCGAGTGCCGACCTTGTGATATGTCTTACCATATATGTGTACAATGCATTTTGAAGTTGTACGAACAGCAATTTTACTCCTCCTACGGGTTAAAAGAGGAGCGTCAAATCTACCCGTTTCCCACTGAGAGTTTAATTTAATACATCTAGAGTTTGCTTTATTTCTCGATTCAAGAAAATTGTATTACTTTAAGGAGAAAACTTGATTTCAAAGTTTGAATAGGGGAGAGGAGCCGATACGTAGGTGGGGCCCAAACGTGCGATAGGACATGCGTTCGTTGGGGCCCACACTTATACGCTGGTCCTCCATAACGTAAACTTAATTTCATCCATAGATATGTTTGATCACATCAAACATAAATCAGATATAAAATGCACACAAGTTAGCATTAATTTAAAAATTTAACAAGTACACGGTGGCAGCGAAACATAATGAAGTGTATCCAACTTGTATCTGACATTGAACAAGTACCATTTCGACATGGAATTAAAACAACCCAAACATTAAGACATGCACCTTTCCCCGTAAACTATTAAACCCAAATTTCGCACCAATGCAGGCGTCACTTTCACATTACTCACAACTACAGAAAATAAACAAGGTGCCAACTCAACAACTTTGAAACCCATCTGACCCATCTTTGACCGACTGGTGAACCCATTACAAGATTGTTTCCCAACGTAGCATAACCAAACCAACACGCAAATGCATTCGCCTGTTTCGTCTACCATGAGATCTACAACACGTATCAGCTTCAATCTGTCCCATCTTGCCAAGTAGGGTGCGCACGTAGTGGAGCCAAACGCAAATATCCCACCTACATCCATTTAACACTCCTATAAGGCCGCCATTATTCAAAACAAAAGCATGGAAACAATTTCAAAGAATCCACCAAACCAATCAAGTCAAGAATTAAAGGCTGAAATCAATCAAATCTCTAATTCATACGAAACAGAACTCAAATTCAAAAGAGGACAGCAATTTATTTCACCACACCAAACAACCATCAATCAAATTCAAATAATTCCCAATTCAAATAGCCGTGAAAACCAACAAGTATTTAGTTATTCTGTAGTGAGCGACATAAGAAAAGGAGGAGTGACAAGCACAGAATTGAACGAGTTAACATCAAGGGAAGGCAATAGCTCAGATTCCAGTGCACCAACATCCATATTGTACCAGGTTTTCCTTTTCACACTTGTTCTTCATTACAGCCATTAATAGCATCCATATTGATCTTCATTACACCCATTACAGTCATATTACATGTTTCTTTATGTATCGGTAGGGTTTATATTGCAAATATTGCATTCATAGGTTAGCATATGTGTTCCATAGGGTTTATAATGCATATATCACAGTCATGGTTTACCATTTAAGGCTTTCCCTAGGGTTTATATTGCAAATATTACAGTCATAGTTTACCATCTTTGTTTCCCTAGGGTTTATATTGAAAATGTTACAGTCATAGTTTAGCCTTTCTGTTTCAGTAGGGTTTATATTGCAAATATTACACTCATAGTTTAACATTTCTGTTTGATAGGTTCTACATTATCATTCACTCTGCTTATCGTAGTCTCACATCATAGTCTCATAGGTTCTGCATTATCCTTCACTCTGCTTATCGTAGTCTCACATCGTAGTCTCATAGGTTCTGCATTATCGTTTATATGTTACATATTGGTCATGGTTTACCATTTCTGTTTCAATGGTCCTGCATTATCATTCACTCTGATTATCTTATTCTCATAGGTTCTGCATTATCATTCACTCTAGTTATATTATTCTCATAGGTTCTGCATTATCATTGACTCTGCTTAGCATAATCTCACAGGTTCTGCATTATCATTCACTCTACTTATCTTATTCTTCTTTCAGTTCTACATTGCCATTCACTCTGGATATCTTATTCTCATATCTTCTACATTATCAGTCTCTAAAGTTTTTGTTGTTCAAACATGAGTGTGGTTTTCACTTTCTTGTGCATGAGAATGTTAATGTTGTAAACGCTTAAAAGGTTATGAGATGTTCTTAAACTCTAACTCCCTTGCATAGCTTGTAATTTTGTGCTTCTTACTCCTCTACTTCCTTATGTCGCTCACTCCAGAATAGATAACTCAAGATAACAAACCCCTGTTACAGAAGATAATCTCAATTGAAATGCAAGAAACTAAAAATATAACACATACACAAACTAAATAACCTTATGTTCAAGCATCACTCTCTTCATACATATAAAGATATCTGTTAAAGCATTTGTGTTTCATAGTTTACCATTTATCTTTCCTAGGTTCTGCATTATCATTTACTCTAGTTATCATATTCTCATATGTTCTGCATCACAAACTAATTATTCTTTTGTTCAAGCATCATAGGTACATAGATGTATTTCATAGTTTACACATAGTTTACACTCTCTTCATACATACACATAGATGTATTTCATAGTTTACCATTTATGTTTCATAGGTTATGCATTATCATTGACTCTGTTTATCATATTCTCATATGTTATGCATTACAAAGTGATTGTTTTTCTGTTCAAGCATCACTGTTTTGATTCTAATTATTCTGTGTAGATGGCCAAGGGCAATGTAGTGGTGACCTGTACTGGGAACAAAAAAAAAAAAAAGAGTCATGACAAGGTTGCCTGCTGAGAAACGAGGATGCAGATTCCCTCCTGAAATAGATCATGTTGCACAAGTAGATGAGGTTTCTACTCCTCAAATACCGCAGATTGAGGTTACTACACCTCAAATACCGCAGAAGGTAAAACAAATACAAAAGTTGTGGTCTGAGGATGACATGAAAAGGGCACTCTATGACGTTGAAGAGAATGACATGTCGATAAGGGGGGCTTCCAAAAAGTGGTCAATCCCAACAGCCACACTGTCCAAATGGCTAGGGGGTCTAACAACAACTTCCAAGAAAGGTCTGCCAACGGTCCTCACAGAAGAGGAAGAAAATGGCATTGTGGAATGGTGCGAGCAAATGGCTGATATTGGTCATGGTCTTGAGATAGTCAATCTTAAGTCTGAGGTTGCTCAAATATGTCAAAATAGGCCAAACCCTTTCACCAATGGCTTCCCAGGGAAGTCCTGGTGGACAGGCTTCAAGCACAGACATCCTCAACTCGCATTACGAACTGCTGAAGGCCTAGACAAAGATAGGGCATTCAATCTTAGACCTGATGTTGTAGATGCATTCTACAAAACATTGTTTGCAGCATACAAAGCCATGCTATATGGTCCTAATCGCATATGGAATTGTGATGAAACTGGCATCCAAGCAGGCAAAAATGGGTCCATGAAGGTGCTCGCAAGAAAAGGTAGCAGGAATGTCTCTTACATTATCCCAAAGAGCCGTGAATGGATAACCATTCTATGTTGTGTCAATGCTGTCGGGCAGAGCATTCCAGGATTCTACTTATTCAAGGGGAGTGCGAACATAGATAATTACATCATAGATTGTGAACCAAGTGCTTGCATGGCAGCCCAGCCACATGCATGGATGACCAAAGACTTGTTCATAGATTGGTTGACCCACTTCAAAACCTTGATTCCAGGCAGTGTCTCGCCCACGAACAAGGTCTTGCTGATCTTTGACAGCCATGGAAGCCACATAGCGCTCGAAACCATCCAGGAAGCAAGAGATATCGGTATAGATTTGTTAACATTGCCATCACATAAGCTACAGCCATTGGATGTGAGTGTGTTTGGACCTTTCAAAGCTTACTTCAAATCAGAATGTGCAGAATTTTTGTCAAGGTTTCCAAACATTGAAGTGAGGAGGAGAGAACTTGCAATGTTAGGCAGCAAAACAATGAAAAGAGCTTTGACAGTTGACAACATCAAGGCTGGGTTTAGAAGGATTGGTATATGGCTGCTGAATCCCGATGCACTTATCAACGACATACATCCAAGTGAGACATTTGTGGTCAGCGACGATGTTGACGCAATTGAAAACATTCTCAGCCTTTCTGGACTTGGTGTGTCAAGTGATGATGTCACAGTATTGCAGTCCATTCTTCCAGATGGACACATGCAGCCTGCAACAGAAACACAACACTCACCTCATACATGTCCTGCTGAATCAGTTGCAGAAGTGGTGGTTAATGAACACACCCCTCCCATGGTGGACAAGACCGTTGATCAATTCAGCGGAAGTTTAGATCTTCCATCACAACAAACCCAACCATCCTGGTTGGTTGAGGGAGCAATGAACTTGGGCATTCATTTGGAAGACCCAGAACAAGAGGATACCTATACTTTTCCATCACCACCACCAAAAATTGACCTTTCTCAAGTTGTCCATTACTATGCTCCTTCTTGCAATTCAAATTTACAAGCCAATGAAGATGTACCACAGGGCTCACAAGTAGTCGAGGAGGTCATTGGCACACAGTCAGATGGGACACAAGAAACACAAACAATTCCGCACATCAGCAAGTTCCTCAAGTTGCACGTGCACACTGTCTGTCAAATGAAATCCAAAGCAGGTGCAATTCGGATCAGTAGACAGTCTCAATTGTTGACAACAAATGACTACATGAGGCTGTTAATGGAGCAAGAGCAAAGGAAGAAAGAGGTGGAGGAGATAAAAGCAAGAAAGAAACAACAGAATGCAGAGAAAAGGGAAGCAAGAATTGTGGCAGTGGAGTTGAAGGAGAATGCCAGAATTGAGAAGGACATACTGCGAAAAGAAAAAGAGCAGCAAAAATTACAACAAAAAAAGGAGCAAGAGAGGCTTCACAAGGAATAGGACCGAAAGGAAAAAGAGATTGAGGAGGCACAGAGGGCTTTATAGAGAGAGAGGCGGTTAAGGAACACTTCTAATCCGTTGTCTCAAAGTAATGGAGTCTTCTGTGATATTCTCAACATTAATATCCCTCAGTTCTCCACAGCAATGAATTATTCATGCCTCTCCCAATCTGACTTTAGGGGCAGTCAATATCCATATCAATTTGGCACTCAAGATGTACAAATGTCTTCACCACCGCCCCCAACACAAGTCACTTGCACCCAATTTACCACTCCAAGTCCCACTCATGTATGCAGCAATCCCCGTTGACTGGAAGGGGATGAGAACATGGCAATTGGCACCCCAACCAGCCAAGATCCTTTTCACAACAGCAGCAGCTAGATTACAAGTGCTAGTTTCATAGACTTTAGAAGTATTGATATTTACAAATGCATCGAAATTGTGGACAGTTGTAATATTTTGATAAGTACAGATTGACCGTTATTGTTTTGTTTTGTGAAGTAATCTGATCAGATTCGAAAAAGTGTTGTATGTAATTTGCAATGTATGCTTCTTCGTTGACATTTTTAAATATATGAGAATTATAGATGCATCATTTTTGTTTTGATTTGCAATGTATTAGGATCATATTGCAATGTGTGTTCTATGTAATTTGCAATGTGTCACTGTTTATGTTTCAAATGTTTGCTTCTTCATTGACATTTTGTCATTTTCTATTCCTTTTTCCAAATATTTTGCCACGTGGAAGGTCCAACATTGTCCACACGTCGAAAAAAATGGAAAAAAGACCCGTCGACCAATACAGACACACCTCAGGTGCCACTACCTATGTGGCTCGACGTCCGAAGGTGACAACCTTGCCACATCAACTCCTCCCAGTCCGCCACCATAACAATCCACTACTGAGCATTTATCACTCGCCGCCACTTCCTATTCCTATCCACTGTCTGAAATAAATGTTGTCACCTCTCCTAAGCTCCACGCCACCCCGCAATTTTATTCCAACCAACCTATACATATACATACATATGCATATACATATGTATATGCATACATATACATATACATATTAGACATATGCATATGCATATACATACTTATATGTATATGTATATGTATGTAGATATGTATATGCATACATATACATATCTGTATGCATATGCATATGTATACACATATACATATTTGTATACAATTAAGTCGTGCAACTATTCTATCTTTTTCAGGTGCCATTGATGAATTTGGGGGTGTTAAATTTTTCATAAGTGATGGCAACCTATGTTGCACGGGTCCACAACTCCATTCGAATTGTGAAGTGTTGCATAGGTAACCATGAGAAGCCTTCACAAAACCAAGTCCCCTAAGTCGTTCAAATACAAAGCTATGGACACCTATGTGAAGTGCTACATAGGCCACACATGTATATACATAAAACATAGACATACAAATATACATATAGGTTATGATTCATCATTTCAATCAACTAAGCAATAGAGACATGTTTTAGGGAGACTTGATTTTGTGAATGCTCGTTTGATGGCAACCTATGCTGCACGGGTCCACAACTCCATTTGAATTGTGAAGTGTTGCATAGGGAACCATGACAAGCCTTCAAAAAACCAAGTCCCCTAAGTCATTCAAATACAAAGCTATGGTAATCTATGTGAAGTGCTACATAGGCCACACATGTATATACATAAAACATAGACATACAAATATACATATAGGTTATGCTTCATCAATTCAATCAACTAAGCAATAGAGACATGTTTTAGGGAGACTTGATTTTATGAACGCTCGTTTGATGGCAACCTATGCTGCACGAGTCCACAACTCCATTCGAATTGTGAAGTGTTGCATAGGGAACCATGACAATCCTTCAAAAAACTAAGTCCCCTAAGTCATTCAAATACAAAGCTATGGTAATCTATGTGAAGTGCCACATAGGCAAGCATGAAAGGCCTTGGGAAAACCAGGTCCCCTAAATACATGTTGTAAGAAAGCTTTAGTGCTCAATATTGATCTATGGTAATACATGTGAATACTTGAAGGTTTTCATGGCTATTTGACTTGGGAATTA
Source organism: Sequoiadendron giganteum (assembly GCA_007115665.2). NCBI lineage: Eukaryota > Viridiplantae > Streptophyta > Pinopsida > Cupressales > Cupressaceae > Sequoiadendron > Sequoiadendron giganteum. The sequence goes on from CM021101.1 coordinate 102,533,319, forward strand.
TTTGAATCTGATTGATGGTTGTTTAGTGTGGTGAAATAAATTGCTATCCTCTTTTGAATTTGAGTTCTGTTTCGTATGAATTGGAGATTTGATTGATTTCAACCTTTAATTCTTGACTTGATTGGTTTGGTGGATTCTTTGAAATTGTTTCCATGCTTTTGTTTTGAATAATGGCGGCCTTACAGGAGTGTTAAATGGATGTCGGTGGGATATTTGCGTTTAGCTCCAATAAGTGTGCACCCTACTTGGCAAGATGGGACAGATTGAAGCTAATACGTGTTGTATATCTCATGGTAGACGGGATAGGCGAATGCATTTGCGTGTTGGTTTGGTTATGCTACGATGGAAAACAATCTTGTAATGGGTTCGCCAGTTGGTCAAAGATGGGTCGGATGGGTTTCAAAGTTGTTGAGTTGGCACCTTGTTTAAATTAATGCTAACTTGTGTGCATTTTATATCTAAGATATGTTTGATGTGACCAAGCCTATCTATGGATGAATTTTTTTGACATTGTGGAGGATCGGCGTATAGGTGCACACCATATAAAGTTGACACCCCCAAATTAATAAATGGCACATATAAAAGATACAATTGTTGCAGGTCTGAATTTATGAATATAGACATATACATACACATACACATACACATACACATACACATACACATATACATAAGTGAATTAAACACGACTATAGAGAAGTATAGGAAAAGGCAGCGAGTGATAAATGTGACGCAGTGGATTGTTAGGGTGGCTGACTGAGAGAAGTAGACGTGGCAAGGTTGTCCACTTAAGACCTCTTCACACATCTATACACACACACATTTACATATAGACATACACATTCACACATACACATTTACATATACAAATACATATTTACATATAGACATAAATATAGACATACACATACACATACACATAAACATAGACATACACATAGACATACATAGACATAGTCATAGACATACACATACATACACATACACATACACATACACATACACATACACATATACATATTTACATATCCATACAGATTTACATAGACATATACATAGACATAAACATACACATATTCATAGATTTATTTACACATATACATAGATTTACATACACACATACATAGACATAAACATATACAGATTCAAATACAAAGCTATGGTAATCTATAAACATATACATAAACATAAACATATGTATATGTATATGAATATGTCTATACATATGCATATATATATATATATATATATATATATATATATATAAGTAAGATGCAAAGACCTTAAGCATATACAAGTTGGATACACTTCATCATGTTTGGCTGCCAGCGTGTAATTGTTTTGTTTCAAAATAATTACAATTATGTGTGCATTTTATATCTGATATACATATCCATATGTCTATGTATATGTGTATGTATATGTCTATCTATCTGTCTATGTATATGTCTATGTCTATGTATATGTCTATGCCTATGTATTTGTCTATGTCTATGTTGATGAAGCAGAACCTAAAAAAAATAGAACAACCCCCATATATTTCCAAGACACAAAATTAAGGTACAATAATTGGATGACTAATATGATGGAAAATAACCTATGCAAAAGATAACACCCCCAAAATAACCAATGGCACCTAAAAAAAGATAGAAACATTTGCATTACAGACTTATTGAAGGATATGGGTTTTTTATTTATTTAAATGTTATTGGTCCACGTGGCCTGCCATGTGGACAGTGTGATTTTGGATGCATATGTATCGGCTCCTCTCCCCTAATACATAAGCGGGGGCCCTAATGTGCTATGGGACATGCGCTCGTTGGGGCCCACACCTATACGTTGGTCCTCCACAACGTAAGGTTAATTTCATCCATATATAGGCTTGATCACATCAAACATAAATCAGATATAAAATTGATGGAGCATTACCCAAAATCAGAATCAATGATAATGCAAAACCTATGAGAAAACAATAAGGAGAGTGAATGATAATGCATAACCTATGAGATTACGATAAGCAGAGTGAATGATAATGCAAAACATATTGAAAAGAGATATGATGTAATATACGCTAGACAATTATTTGAGTTTTGCTTCCCCTTTGACATCAAATAGTTTCTTATTTTTTGTAGTTAGGATATTATTTTCACTATGTACCTGAGGTAGAGGATTAGTTGGTTGATTGTGATAATGAATTTTAGGTGAGAATAAGAGATTGGATGAGACTATCATTAACACATGTTATAATGTTTAATCTAAATTGGGATACCCAAGGCATGAATAAGGATGAGTCTGATTCAATGGATAAAATATACTTCGATCATGTATAAATGATGTTCATTCTTGCTATCAATTTGAATTATAAGAATGTTAAACAAACATAAATGGGAGAACAATAGTTGCACTAAAGAGGAAAAACGGAATGGATACTAAAAGGACAACGTAGAAATAATATTCTAAGGAAAAAAACTATAGATAGGATGCTCTTCATAGCTTTTATTTCTATCACATATGAAAATTGAGACCTATATGCTATGGGATCATATCCTTCTTTAATGAATCTCTAGTGGCCCTTATGGTTTATTGGGGCTTTGTGGTCCTATTCATGTTATACTATCACATCCCTAATTATAATTGAAACAAATCAAACAATGATACAAAGTGTAATAGAAAATTGAGACATGTAAGATTGATTCTAATGGATGAACAAACTAACCATCCATCTATACCATAGCGTTGTTCGAAGTTATTTATACATTTGATAATGTTGTATGAAATTATATTTCAGTATCTATATGAGAAATGGTTATAGCATAAGTAGGAGTCAACCATCATCATAGTTAGCTGTAAGGGAGAGGGGCCGATATTTACAGTCACTTTAATTGAACAACAAACAAAGCGTACATCCAATTAGGTTGTATATATACACATATACATATATGCATATGTATATGTAAACGTATATATGCATATACAATGCATTTTGGATGGAGAGTGTAACGAATGCAAGGTACAATGCATAGCTTAAGGGAGAGTGTAATGGTGTTGTTGTTTCAAATTATGCATGCTCCATCCATTCGCCACTCTACATCTAAAACAACTTCATTTTTTGTTTGCATATGCATATATACATATACATGTACATATGCATATATGTATATACAATTGCATATGTATATCACATACATATGCATATACTGCATATGCATATCAAATATTGATAAAAAGTGTAAGAACAAAATCATACGTGTAAGATTGAGTGTAACTGATGAACAGAGAAACCATTAATGCCATCATGAATAGTAGTTTGGTATATCTTAGGCAAATTAGACTTATTTCACCATAAGTCCACAATTGTAAATCTTATATCCTGAGGTGATGAAGGGCAGGTTTGCAAGGAAACATAAATTGCATGTTATAGTATGACATCAAGAAATCATACTCTTAGAAATAATTGAATGATACAAACTGAAACAACAGTGTTATACTTGTAAGAGTAAGAGCTATCAAGAAGAACAGATTGAATAAGGATGAGTCTGATTCAATGGATAAAATATACTTCGATCATGTATAAATGATGTTCATTCTTCCTATCAATTTGAATAATAAGAATGTTAAACAAACATAGATGGGAGAACAATAGTTGCACTAAAGAGGAAAACCGGAATGGATACTAAAAGGACATTGACTTGCAATTCAATGGAGTTCTTGAAGTGTTCCATTGCAGGTATTGCATATAGTGGAGGTTTGACAGAGGTGTAAATAGCAATGACACACACATACACATATGCATAAACATACACATAGTCACATACACAAAGACATACACATACACATAGTCACATACACATAAACATACACATAGTCACATAGACATAGACATAGACACATACACATAAACATACACATAGACATACACATAGTCACATACACATAAAAATACACATAGTCACATAGACATAGACATAGACATAGACATAGACATACATATAGACATACACATACACATACACATACACATAGTCACATACACATAGACATACACATACACATAGTCACATACACATAAACATAGACATAGACATACACATACACATAGTCACATACACATACACATACACATACACATAGAAATACACATAGACATAGACGTACTAGTCACATACACATAAACATACACATACACATACACATACACATACACATACACATACACATACACATACACATACACATACACATACACATACACATAGTCACATACACATGGTCACATACACAAAGACATAGACATACACCTAGTCACATACACATAAACATACACCTAGTCACATGCACATGCACATGAGGAACGTATGAGAATACGAGAAGTAGAGTGAATGTTAATGCAGAACCTATGAGAAAACGATAAGCAGAGTGAATGATAATGCAGAACTTATGAGATTATGCTAAGCAAAGTCACTGATAAGGCAGAACGTATGAGAATATGAGAAGCAGAGTGAATGATAATGCAGAACCTATGAGAAAATGATAAGCAGAGTGAATGATAATGCAAAACCTGTGAGATTATGCTAAGCAGAGTCAATGATAATGCAGAACATATGAGAATACGAGAAGCGGAGTGAATGATAATGCAGAACCTATGAGAAAATGACAAGCAAAGTGAATGGTAATGCAGAACCTGTGAGATTATGCTAAGCAGAGTGAATGATAATGCAGAACTTGTGAGAATACGATTTGCAAAGTCAATGTCAATGCAAATCCTATGAGAATAGGATAACACAAAACTATGACTGTAAAACTTGCAAAATAAACCCTACCAAAACATAAATGGTAAACTATGCGTGCTATATTCTCAAAATAAACCCTACTGAAAGAGAAATGAGGTAAATATGAGCATAATATTTGCAATATAAACCCTACAGAGCAAAACCCATATAAACAACGAACATTATTACATGTCGAAAGAAGAAAACAACCAATTGCATTAATATATTTAATATAAATAGAGAGATGCTTGAACAAAAGATTAATTTCCAAAGATTTAATGTGTTTATGAACACAAATAATGCAGTGTTCATAAACACTCAACTTCAACAAAATAAACGAAATCTGCAACACCAAAAAACCAATAAAACAAAGCGAAATTGCAAACCAAACACAAACAGAAGAATAATGGCCAGCCTTAGTGAGCAAGCTCACCTGGGTTGAACATGCGACGAACCCCTTCGTTGCTTGCGGTGACCTTCATGGCAGTGAGGAACCTGTTCGTTGCTTGCATGGCGGTGAGGAACCCGTTCATGGCGACGAGGAACCCGTTCATGGCAGCGAGGAACCCATTTGTTGCTTGCATGGCGGAAGCGGAGCTGCTGGCGACGTTCAGTAAGTGGCGTCTACCCATCTCCGTATCGGCTTCTACTCAAACAGTATATGGTTTCTGAGCATTGCAGGTTGTGGTGAGAGTGCGAAGGTTGTAGATGACGAAACGAGCAGGTACCGGCGAAGAAGTGAAGATGGAATGTTTCCTCGGGAAAATGAAAGGCTGGTTGAATGGCGAGAAGATGAGGCACTAGGAGCATTCAATGCAGTTCGCTTCGGAATAAACGCGGGGTGGCGTGGAGCTTAGGAGAGGTGGCAACATTTATTTCAGACAGTGGATAGGAACAGGAAGTGGCGGCGAGTGATAAATGCTCAATAGTGGATTGTTAGGGTGGCAGACTGGGAGGAGTTGACGTGGCAAGGCTGTCACCTTCAGACGCCGAGCCACATAGGTAGTGGCACCCGAGGTGTGTTTGTATCGATCGACATGTCTTTTTTTCGTTTTTTTCGACACGTGGACAAAATTGGACCTTCCACGTGGCAATTTTTTTTTTTTTAAAAATAAAATAATAATTTATTGTTTAATTAACCTTTTTCTCTAATGGGTTATTTTTTAAAAATGCTATTGGTCCACGTGGCCTGCCAATTAGACCGTGCGGTTTTGGGTGCTTACGTATCAGCTCCTCTCCCCTAGCTACCTGTTAACAAATTTAATTCAAGGTGTATTTGAGAAGTGAAAAAAAAATTAAATATGTATAAGAAATCAAAAACAAATTGGTTTTCAATTAATGCTTGTTTTGATGAGGAATGCAAAATTGTAAGAAAAAAATTGAAAGATTGAAGTAAGGAAAAAAAAAATTAAGTTGTACAAACAAATTTTAAGAAGAAAAAAAGTCAATTTCATGAATACAAGGTGTGAAGAGCTAAGCTATATAGGAAAGAATAACCCAAAGTTATTTTGGAAGGAGCCTCAACCAAGAAAACAAATTGAAAACAACATTACAACTAATCGATGGTTTGAATATACAAGACAACTTTATGAGCAAGAATCAAAGGTGGAACTCCCCCCCCCCCACTTGGTCAACACCACAACAAAACTTTTCATCATGCGGGAGTTTGAAATAGGTACTAAGAAATTGGGTGTAGGAAAAGCAAAAGACTTGGTTGATTTTCAAGCAAAGTATATAAAATAGGGGGTGAGAACTCTTGCACTGCATACTATGAAAATATTCAATATCATCCAACAAGGATTCCCAAGAGATTGGACAACCAACCTATTGATAATTCTTTTTAAGAGTGGTGACGTTAATAATCCTTCCAATTATATGACCATAATGATCAACCCTTTGTGTTGCAAAATTATTAAATGGTAGTATGATAGAAAACATAAACAATAAGTGGGTGGAAGAAAAAGAAAAGCATGCAAAAGGGAAAGCAGGTTTTAGGCCTAAACACTCTACAATTGATCAATGAATCACTTTGAGGCACATCATTACAAAAGTTTGGGGAAAAAGAGAAGAAACTTTTTGTTATTTTGTTTATTTCAAAAAGGCTTTTGACATGTTCCTCAGGGGTAAGTTATGACATAAAGTGGAAGAACTTTGGATTCTTATGCATCTTAAAGCAATTGTCTATAAGCTTTATGAAGAGGTTAAAGTCAAAATAAGACTTCAACGAGCATTTTAGAAAAAATTTGAAGTGACATTGGGGTTAAGCAAAGGTGCCCACTATTCCCCACTCTTTTCGATTTGCTTTTGAAAGGTGGAGGTGGGCTTTGTTTGGAAGAATTTGTGATAAGGCTTCTTCGTTATGCTAATTACCTTATTTTGATTGTTAAATTGGCTCATGGGTTGCAAGAGCACTTATTTTATCTTGAGCAATTTTGTAGAGTGGTGGGGATACAAGTCAATACCAACAAGACCAAAATCGTGATTTTCTCCAATAGAATAAAGCATAACCAACATAAATTTTACTTTGAAGGTAATATTATTGAAGAAGTAATGAATTACAAATACCTCAAGATTGACTTCAACAACAAGCTTAGTTGGAAGGGTTACAGAAAGAAGATAACTTTGGTAGGATGGAAAGCATTAAATGCTCTTCAAAATAGATGTAGAGAGGTAGTACTATGGGATTGGAAAACTACCTAGATTCTTTTGGGGCTTTTAGTGTTTATGGAAGTACTCTAGGGGTGTGAATTGTGGGCTAGCAACACCTCAAACTCAAAGTGTAAGCGAATTGATAAAATTCAAAAGTGTTTGATCACAAGCGACTTCAAAAGAAGAAAAAATTGGTGCCTAATGATATTATGCTAAGTGAAATAGGTGTGTATCATAAGATATTTTAAAAATTTGAATAAATGGAAGTAGATAAATGGCCTAAGGTTATTTTTCAGTACATAGAAACCCTAGAAACCTTTAAGTTGTACATACAATATCAATATCATCTAAGAAGATACATCCTTGGTTTGACAATTTAAATATAATCCTCATAATTGGTGAATCACTTGATAAAGGATAATCTTGATCCATTGAGTTGAGTGCATGAATTAGTTGCACCAACTTTAATGAAGAGAGCATACAAGAAACATGGAAGAATGCTCAAGTATATTTATAACTATGTGGAATGCATGTCATGCTAGTTCTTAGATTTCCATCTAGGTCTCCTTTTTATGTATTTTAAGTGTGCTCATAGGTGGCATGTTTCACTATTAGATACCTCAATAAAACCATTAGGTCAGAAGATGGTGGAAAATAGACTTGGAAAACGTTTTGGAGCTACTTTAGTAATACTTTGAAGATGCACCTAGGGCATTCTAGAACCATCAATTTAGGAGCCATAATTATGGGGTTGGATTGGAATTAAATTCTATCAAGATTAAAAGGTCTCCAAAATTATCTTGTACATACAAAATTTATATCTCTTAACAAGAGCGATAGTTAGATAATATCAAGATCTCAAAGAATGGATTCCAAAAGTGGACTAGGTATTTATCGTTTATTTTACTTTTTAAATAAATTATAAGTTTTTAAAGTATCCTTAAATCCACCTTAAAAACTAAATCAGGGAGAGGAAAAGGATGTTACTTTGGTCTATAGGTGGGAAAATTTAGGGGCCCATTAAAGATATTGCATATCAAATAATTGGATTCAAGGTTAGGATCAACGAGCATATCAAAAGAGTCTCAATATGTGCTAGAATCATGCATCAAATCTATCAACATAAAGTAACTTAAAACATAAAGAAGTTAATATACTTTTCTCTTCTACAAATGTGCTAAATTATTTGTATATCCTCTTATGAACCATAAACATGGTGTCTTGATAAAATATATAAATAATTTTACTAAAAAAGGAAATATATATATTTTTTTACATTCATTTATAATTATAAGTTTTATACAAAGATGGAAAGATATGATGCATGTTGATTATATATTTCCCACCTTAACATATAGTTATATGAAACATATGTATATAAGTTTATATGAAAAGGGGGTTGAACAACCATAAGAAGAGAAAATATTAAACTTATATTATTTAATTTGGTAGGGTTTATAATTTTCTAGTGCTAGATATTGATATAGTTGTGTGAACTTGGATAGATACTGTCAACACTTGATTTCATGCCATTATGAGAATTAGACCTACGAGTTCAACAATATGTACTTGAGAGCATGATGAATCTAGTGGCTCGTAGTGCATGACATTTGGTAAAATTATGAGATGGCATGTTGAGATCAACCTCTAAGATCCACTCGCAATTTACCCTCCCTAGAAAGCACTGAACCCTATTACACTAAGTTGATAAATGAACAGTGAAAAAATATCTCACAACTTGTACTCTAGAGTGTAACATCTCTTAGTGCATATATTAATCAAGTATAATGATCTTGTAAATTATAATTCTAAGTATAAGTATAAGTGTTAATCCATTTCTCACAGTGGCCATTTTGAAAAATGAGTTTTGCAAGTGTTAAAATTTGGACAAACTTCAATCGAATGATATTTGAATGAAGGTCTTAGCAAAGCCATGTGGCTAGTGTAGACCTTCAATAGAAGAAATAACAAAATTTTATTGAAGGTCCTTCATTACTAGGTGAAATTTAGTCAAAAATGCTTTAAAGTTATTTTTAAGGAATGCTCACTTTATATATGATGACATCACATTACCGTTGATTGAAGGTTACTTTCTAATTAAGAATGTTCAATTGAAGGTATTTTATTAAAAGGTGTATATTTCACAGTTTATCTCCCTCTATTCCACATATTAACCTTTTGTTGGACAAAAATGATTGCTTTGAACTTGTAATATTTTTCATGATAAAACTAGGTTATTATAGCATGATATTTGCATGAACAAATGTTGGAATTATCACATCTTTAGTATATTAGATAAGGATAGATAAATAAATAAAACAAATGTTAGCTCAATTTATAAATAAATAAGTGAGAATAATTTGTTTGTTGGGAATTTATTTTTGTGTAGGTGAGTTAGTTGGTTTTGCATGGGAATATAATGGATTTGGCATAAGTGCCAATATGGAAAGGCCTCTTGTGAGCATACCCCCAGAATCACTCCCAAACATCACTCAGGATATTCCCCAAATCACATCATCAATCACTTCAACCCCGCCAATTGTTAACAAGGGAAGCGTTGTGCTTCATGAAATCCAAAAATATCACCTTGTAAACAACAGAGAAATAAACACAAACATCACACTGGATAACTTTGTCTCGGTGAATTCATTACACCTGTATGTTCCGCTCACTTTTCATAATCATGCAGACTCATCCTCATTTCATGCAACTCCAATCTATCTGTTGGATATACAAACTTCTCTCCCCATGATTTCGCAAGGAGAGGGTGGGTTATTCGAGATAGGAGGAGTCATTGATCCTTCCTCATCATCACTTTTTCAAGGGAACACACCACCATTCCCTCCATTACCACTAACATCTGTATCACCTTTTGGGTTGGGTCTTCCCCCCTACCCGCCACCAATCTACCAAACCAAAGCAATCTAAGCATCACACCAAACCCCCTCATTTGCCATCAACACTGCAACAACAGATGGAAACCATCCAAGCAACCCCAACAGTCAACACATCCACCAATTAGATCAAATCTCTCAAAGCATGGTTTCCCAAGGACCAAGCATCTCGATCACACCATCCACAACCCAAACCTCGATCACCAACATGACCCTTTCGCTCACCACAACGGTCAACATCGTTCCCAATCTGCCACCGGTACCACCAAAAGTCAACATGAAAAACTCATTCATCATTAGGATTCAAGTAGTTCAACAAGCCACCCATCAAAGGGTACTCCAACAAAATCAAAAAGTTGCACAGTTGGCTGCTCAGCAAGCACAAGCACAATTAGCCGCACAAGCTGCTCAAGTCGCACAAGCTACGCAAGTGGCATAAGAAGCCCAACAAGCACAAGCTCAAGCTCAAGCCTAGCACCAGGCTTAGTAGGCGCAAGCATAGTACCACGCACAACTGCAAGCAATCCATCAATAGGCATACCAACAAGCCTTGCAAGATTTTCAGGCACAATAGCAAGCTAAACAACAAGCTTTGTTGGCACAACAACAACTAGACCAACAACAAGCTTTGTTGGCGCAACAACAGCTATATCAACCACAAGCTTTGTGGGAACAACAACAACAGGACCAACAACAAGCTTTGTTGGAACAATAGCAACAAGACCAACAACAAGTGTTGTTTTGTACAAATGCAGGCATATCAGCAGGCCTTAAAGGCACGACAAAGCTTGTAGCAAACCCCCGTCAATACCCCACCCATCAATCAAACACCATAAATGCATCAAAGCACATTCATCCCACCTCCTAATCCGAAAAATGATGTTGCAACACAGATCAAACTGCTCTTGCAGCAAGTGTTGGACCTTCAGTCAGGAAAAAAAACTAGAACACTAGGCAATTTTTGCCCCTATCCTTTTGACAGGAGTCTTATAATGGTACCATTCCCGAAGGCATTTGAAATCCCCAAATTTGATAAATATAATGGGATGGGAAACCCTAAAAATGACATCAGGGAATTTCAATGCTTTACATGGAAGTTGCATACGATGACACGTATCTAATGAGACTATTTCCTTGAAGTCTAACCAGTCCCGCTATGGAATGCTTCTCTCATCTACCCACATGCATCAAAACATTCCAGGAAATGGTGGACACATTCCTCAAAAACTATGCATTCAACATGGGTACAGATGTTAGTCTGGAGGAACTATCAACACTCAAACAAGGAAAAGGAGAGCTATTTTCCTCCTTGCAAAGATGGCGATCCAAGGCCAACCGAAGCAAGTGGAACATGCCAGAAGAGCAACAAGTTTGCACTATCATAGCTAATATGGACGAAAACTTGGCATTCTATCTAAAAATGCAATGCATTACAATATATGATAAATTGATCTCAAAGGCGCTCAACATCGAAAGAGCCCTCACTATGAGAGGGGGCGCATCTATGTTTCCTGCACAACAAGATAACCGCCCATCCACAAGTTATAATGATAAACCTCGCACATGGTCAAGGGACATAAATGTCACAAATGACAGAGTGGTCGATGCAAAGGTTGTCATCAATGCTCCCAAGCAAAATATTCAAACCCATCATCAACCACAAAATCACAACCGCAACAATGTTCAACCCAATACGGTAGCACAACAACCACCGCCTTCGAACAATCAAATCAATAATCTAAACAATCAAGGAGGACCACCTCCCTAAAACAAGTATCCCCCCAAGCGGAAGTTCACGACCCTTGGGGAGCCAATCAAATCTATAATGAAGAAACTGGTTAAAGAGAACCTTATCAAAATCTCCACTTATGAGCAATATGCGGAACCCATGACAAAACCACCATGGTACAATGAAAATCTCCTTTGCAATTTTCATAAAATCAAAGGGCATACAACCACAAATTGCATGAGATTGAAAAATATCATCCAAGATCTCATTGACAATAAAATCATAAATGTCGAGCAACCTGTTGGCAATCAAGATCTCAAAATATACACGAATTTGATGCCTAATCACAATCAGGGAAATAATCAAGGAAATAACCAAGGGAACAAAAATGGGAAACAAAAGTATGTCAGTGCAAACCTTGTATACGAAGGCATCGTCACATGCATAGATGAAATAGTCATTGTCATTAGCATCAAATGAGCCAACGTTGATTGTGGAGTCACCACACGCGATGATAAGGTTACTATTGCAGGGGCATCACAACCATCTAAGACCCCCATCTCAAATCAGAAAATTGTTCCTTATGATTATAACATCACTGACTAGCTAAAAAGAACCCCCACTTAGATCTCCATCATGGAGTTACTAAAAATTTCTGCCACCCATAGGAAAATTCTTGATGAAGCATTAGTTGCATCCACTGTCTCTACTAACCTTGATATAAAATAATTTCAGGCTATGGTTGGTAACATTGTCACCCCAAATCTCCTTACCTTTTCTGATCAAGACTTCCCCGCCCAGCCATCTCACAACCGTGCACTTCACCTTCAAGTCCTAGTTCACAAGAAAAAGGTCAAAAGGGTCTTGGTGGATGGAGGCGCGAGCCTCAATATTTGTTCACTTAAACTTATAAAGAACTTGGGAATCTCCGAGGACTCTATCAACAAAAGCAAAGGCATTACCATCAGAGCATATGATGACCACGAAAGAATGTCTCAAGGCACTATCAAGATCCCAATCCAAGTAGGGCCAGCTACTATGGAAACCACATGTCAGGTCCTCGACCTTGATTTTCCCTACAACATCCTCCTAGGACACCCATGGATCCATGGAATGAAGGCGGTCACCTCAACATTCCACCAATGAGTCATATTTTTATACCAAAATGAGGAGGTCACAATACATGGTGATCCTAAGCCATTCGTCTATTGCAAAAATTTGGAAGCCAAGTTCTATAAAGTTCCCCAAGTGCCAAAGAATGATGAAGGCCCCTCCACTCCCTATATAGACCCATCTAACCTCACCTCCACTTCTGCAATAGAGACACCCTCCATCCCCAACATATCCGACATCAAGCTCATCATCTAAGACAATGGGTGTGGAGATTACAGAATGATAAAAAATCCTTTTGTTGTAGGAGAGTTACCTCAATCTCCTAGGTCACATGGACGACCTCGACCAGTTGAAACACTTGCCTACACTTTTAGGTCAGACCCTTCTAGATTCTACTTTTGGGGGGATCTAAGTCAGGAAAATGTGGATGAAAGAGAAATTTCAAGCTCACTATACCAAGATGAAAGGCCCGCACCCACCCTACCCATGGATGAAGCTAGCAGAGGACTACAAATGATGCTTGGTATGGGCTACAACAAAAATGAAAGCCTTGGAAGGAACAGTGATGAATGACTAGAGCCCATCATTGTAGAAAGATGAATGAGAAATCTTAGCCTTGGATGTACCCCTTTGAGTATAATCATACGTGGCAAAGGTACCCCTATTAGAGCAATCAGGTCTCCCCCTTAGTTATCAACAGTCGCCCTTCAACTACCCGTATCAACAGGTCTGCCATTAGATAACTTTACCTTTGATATCACCGACGTCTGTAATGGTAGTGATGACGAGGATACCATAGCAGGTCTATCCACATTTTTTGAAGACTCCTCCTTACTCATGGTCAGTACATCATCTTTTGAGTCTGACCACCAGCCCCACAAGATAAATCTAGTCTACCCACAACTCATCGATTATGACTAACGAGGACCACCGGTTCTAGACACATTCGAAAATGATGAGGTACTCTTAGAATTCTTGGGGTTACGGGATACGGTACCAAGTGGAGATCATAAGGCAGGATTTGACATCACACTGGACACACAAACATATTTTGGGGAGACAATTGAGTCCTTCAATCACAAAAGCAAAAGAATGAGAATAAGCTTAGGGTTATTGAATGAAAACCACACTGTGGCACTCTCTAATCATAAAATAGTAAAAAATAAAGGATGCATCCAACGGTGAAAACCTCTTTGAGGTGCCAGAGGATGAGAGATTCAATCTCCCCCTCACGACACTTCATTGAGAGAAATCAGCAGTCTTAGCAGAACAGTGCAATCTTGTCAACCTGGGCACGGAAGAGCTACCACACATCACTTTCTACGTTGAGTCACTTCTATCAGAAGAACAAGAACTCTTAGTGGCATTCCTAAGAGAAAGAAAAGTGAACCTTGCATGGACCTACGCTGACATGTCGAGTCTCAATCCAAAAGTCATGGTTCATCATTTAGCTGTCTACCCAGGGGCAAAGCCAGTGAGACAAAAGTTGAGAAAGATGCACCCCCAAATAGCCTTGTTAATCAAGGTGGAACTACAAAATCTCTTGGATGCAAGATTCATACGCCCAATTGATTATCTTGAATGGGTTTCCAACCTGGTAGCTATTTCAAAACTGAATGGGGGCATCTGTATCTGCACTAATTTCAGAGACCTAAACAAAGCGTGTCCTAAGGATGAATTTACACTACCCAACATTGATATGATAGTGGACATAATAGTCGGGCACGAGATGTTATCATTAATAGATGGCTTCTTAGGGTACAATCAGATTATGATAGCAAAGGAAGATCAACATAAGACAATGTTTACATGTCCATGGGGCACCTACTGCTGGAACATGATGCCATTTGGGCTAAAAAATGCGAGAGCAACATATCAAAGGGACACGACACTAATTTTTCACAATATGATTCACAAGATTGTGGAAGATTATGTGGATGATATACTGGCCAAGTCAACGAAAATACAGGATCACATAGCAGCTCTAAGTGTCGTCTTTGATAGATTGGAGAAATATAAGGTTCGTCTTAATTTGAAGAAATGCGTCTTTGGGGTGCAATCGGGCAAACTCCTAGGATATTTAGTATCAATGAGAGGAATAAAAGTGGACCTCGCCAAAGTCAAGGCAATCCTCGACATGGAAGCACCCAGGACACTAAAGCAGCTAAGAGGTCTATATGGCAGGCTCCAGTCATGCGCAGGTTCATCGCGCAGCTAGCGAATAAACAGATCCCATATTCTCATCTACTCCATAAGGGACTAGCATACAAGTGGGATGAAAAATGCGACCATAAATTTAACAAAATCAAAGAATACTTACTCATGCCACTAGTTTTGATGTCGCCAATCCTAGGAAAACCACTAATCCTATATATTTCAACAACCATGGCAACTTTTGGTGCTCTATTAGCTCAACAGGATGAAAATGGAAGAGAGAGAGAGAGCAATTTATTATATCAGAAGAACTATGGTGGGACATGAGCTAAAATATACTCCTATTGAAAATTTTTGTTTGGTAGTTGTATTTGCAGCCCAAAAATTTAGGCTTTATATGTTGGCTCATCAAATCAAGCTGATTGCAAAGATAGATCCTCTCAAGTACCTACTTTCTAAAGCCACTCTCACAGGACGGACAACCAAGTGGGTCATGATATTGACAGAACATGATATTGAATATGTAGAGCGCAAAGCCATCAAAGGACACGTGATTGCAGACCAACTGGCAGAAGCTCCAATTTATGTTGACAGCCCACTTATCTCAGAATTTTCAAACGAGTCAATTTTCAACATAAATATAGAAAATAATTGGAAGATGTATTTTGATGGGTCATACACACAACATGGGTCAGGCGCTGAAATATTCTTCATCACTCCCCAAGGAGACTGCATACCCAAATCCTACAAACTATCTTTTCCATGCACAAACAACATAGCTAAATATGAAGCTCTCGTCATCGACTTAAGGATTGCAGTACAATGGCAGATTATGGCTCTTAAATTCTATGGATATTCACAACTCATCATCAACTAATTCAATGGTGAGTACCAAACAAAGGACAACAAGCTAACTCCATACAAGAAATTAGTGGAGAGCCTGGAAGAATTCTTTATTGATGTCACCTTTGAACAACTACCTAGAGCAAACAACAGAGCAGCAGATGCTATGGCCACAATTGGATCACTCTTGGAAATCCGAAACAATGTTCAAAGCTAAGAGTTTCTGGTAGAAAAAATTCTCATACCGGCATTCGAGGTACCAGAGTTTGAATTCGTGTGCGAAATCATTGGTCCCGGTGATCCCTGATATCATGACATCTACACCTACTTGAGAATAGGAGTCCTCCCAGCTGACATAACCCCAAATCTCAAATGAGTCTTTTTCAAAAGGTCCTTACGTTTTGTCATCCTAGGAGAAACCCTCTATCGTAGGAGCATTGAAGGAACCCTATTGCTTTGCATAAATCCTGAGGAAGCCCTGACTGAGATTCACAATGGCATTTGCGGTTCACACTCAAGTGGTATAACTTTGGCTAAGAAACTATTGAGGATCGGGTACTACTGGCCAACAATGGAAAGAGAGGCACATGACTTTTTCAGAAAGTGTTTACAGTGCCAGCAACATGGAGACCTTATTCATGCTCCAGCTCAAGAGCTTCATCCTATTGTTACACCTTGGCCCTTTTCACAATGGGGGCTCGATCTCATCAGCAAAATCACACCCACCTCATCCAATGGCCACAAATTCATCATCACCACCACAAAGTACTTTACAAAGTGGGTCGAAGCCATCCCAATGACCTACATAACTGGAAAGCAGATATCAAATTTCATCCTAAACTATCTCATTTGTCGATATGGTGTCCCTCAATCCTTTATCTTTCATAATGGGACACCTTTCAAGAATCAGGATGTGTGTGACCTTTGCCACAAATCCAATATCCACCATCGCTTTTCCACTCCGTACTACTCACAAGGTAATGACCAAGCAGAAGCCACTAATAAAACTATCTTGAAAATCCTTAAGAAAGCAGTCAATGACTCTGGTTGTGATTGACATTTGCAACTAAATCCTGCCTTATGGGCCTATCGCACCAACATTCGCATGCCAACAAGTGCCACCCCATTCTCCTTGGTCTACGAATCAGAAGCCATCCTCCCAATCAAGATCGAGCTCCCATCATTAAGAATATCACTGCAAAACCTCATTACAGATGAAGAATATCGGGTTTCAAGGTTAAATGAGTTGGATTTATTAGATGAACGACACATGGATGCCCTAAACCATATACAAGTGTATCAGAACCGGCTAAAGCGTAGCTACAACAAGAAGATCAAGAGACACACCTTCCAAGTCAACGAACTTGTGCTGAAGGAGAACTAGAAGAATGTCCCAAACCCAGAAAGCAAAGGCAAATTTGAACCTAACTAGTCGAGACCTTTCATCATCATGGCAAGCTATAAATCAGGGGCATACCAGCTATCAACACCAGGAGGAGAACCCCTACAGGAGCCCATGAACGACTCCCATCTCAAAAAGTTTAATGCCTAAAAACTTGCAAGGTATAAAACTAAAAAATACAAAAAAAATCATAAAATGCCCTGAAAAAATGGTCACCCAAATGAAAACCTGGCAAACAGGCGTTTGGTGACAACAAAAAAATTTCAAAAAAATACAAAAATCAGAAAAAGGATTGAAATCAAAAAAGAAAAAAATCGTCCTCTAGTGAAAACCACTTCGGTGGCGCTTTGGACAAGTACCTTGGTGAAAACTTGGCAAACAGGCGTCAAGCGTAAATAAAGCACTCTCCATCCACCAGGATCTTCATGACTCACTTATCCATTACATTTCATCTATCCTTCCACCCATTCGTTCGCATTTGTACCATAGCTTGATCTTGTGCTCGTATCATGTTCCACCCTAGTACTCATTGGCATATTCCCAAGGTCAGTTTGTCCTGACTATATCGAAGTAGTTTATCACATCACGCTGGGGGCATGTTCCTATACCTACATCATATTGGATTTGTGTATATTTTGATGATCTTCCTAAAAATAAAAAATCCAAAAACATGTCAAAATCTGGAAAATCAAAAATAGTCATTCGTTCGAACTACATCGTCTCTGAGCTTGAACATAGGCAAGCTTGATCTTTGATCATCCCCCGAGACATTTTAGGTCAGTCCCTTAGGCGTCCATCACATTGGCAATCTGTTTGCTCATTTGTCTCATCATTGAGTCGAGTCTATTGTCAATCGAACTACATGGTCCCTACGTATATAACGAAGCCAAGGCTAATCTATGGATTAGTTTGTAGTGTCCTTTAATCAACTTAATAACTAGGAACATGAATTTCCAGAACTCATGGATTGAATATCACAACTAGCAGTCATAACCTGCTAAAGAACCTCATTTAATCATCAACCTAGGGACGTAAACTTGAAATGGGTCAGCATAATATATGCACTAATCACCTTTCTCAGATAGACATAACTTCCTAAAGATGCTTATACTGGAATTTGAATTACTGGAAACAACTTTACTGGATAAAATTTCTTAGAAATGAAAATTGAAAGACAAAACTATTCTGCATCTAGTGGTTGCAGGAACAGTTAACAGTGCCAGCTGCAAGAACAGTCACATTAACCTCTATGAAAGTAAGTGCAGCTATTCTAACTTGCAGAATGAAAGAATGGACAGTTCCCTAAGTGGGGCCCCTTAGGTAATGCCAAAGGTAAACAACAGATTAGACTGTAAACTTCATAAACTCTTTATTGATTCAAGATAAACAAGTACATAACTCACAATCTCTTGACTGTATTTCTGAAAACTAAAAATGTGTTACAACAGCAATCTTCCAACCCTTTCTCTGAAGGAGGATGGGCTATTTATTGAAAACTGAATCTAACTACTAACCAACTCTTCCCTTATAAGACGGGAAGTCTTTATTACATTCAACTAACTAAGTAAAGAGGTAGATGGAAATGTAAGAACTAAGTCAAATCGGTTCATCAGTCTTAAAGCGCCATCATCCTAGATTCATGCACCACCAAGACGCCTGACCTATATTTTTGGAACACTCTCCCTACATGGCGGATGAGTTGAAACTGCCTACCTATCTTTTGTTGTTTGAACCAGTCTTCATTGATTTGGTCTTTTTAGCCTTTAAGTGGAAATTGAATTCCTTCTTCAACGTGGTACCTGCAAAATATCTTGACAGTTATTCTTGTGGCAGAAAGTTAGCTCAACACATTCAACCTTAAGACGATCCATCACTTCATTTATACATTCATTTAAGCATTAATCTAAAAAAACATTATTTTAAACATGGCTATAGGAAGTTCAACAGTAGAGGCTACAGGAAGGGTTTATGATCACACAAAGCCGTAAGGTATTCATCAGACTAATAAAACATTCAAAGGTAATAATCATGGAACTTTTATCATAATATACTTATCATATTAAGCATAAAAAGTCTATGTCTTGTCCCATAATCAGTACTAAATGTTTGTCTTAGCATAATGAAAAAGTAGAAAAATGTTTGTAAAAACATGATTTAAATGTGCCAAAAACTTGGCTCATCATAGCTATCGAGACCCCTAGGATAGGTCTTTAGGTTAGTCTCTTGATCGTAAATATCGAAAATCCAAAATATTGAAAAATCTAAAAATCCCAAAAACAACCTCAAAACATTTCAAAAACACCAAAAACATCCAAATATCTGAAAACCCAAAATGGTGCATCTGTCTCATCTCGCTCTCACCCGTAATAATCATCACTCATGATAAATCAATCATCACCTTCATCCTCGGGTGAGTTAGTCAGAAGCAAGTCTAGCAGGTTCAAAAGTGAACACCTAATCGATAAAGTCTCAAGTCTAGGTCAGTAAGCAAGCAAGTTGATCAACTTTGAGTATGAATAGCTTATCATCCAATCAAAATCTCATCAAAACCCTGATCACAACATGTCCTAAGATGAATCCATCCCACGATGGACATTAGCATTAGGTATCCCACTATAGTTTAGTCTTGGCTAGCGGTATGCAAAACATTAGCTTGTTTGTTTACTTTATCCTTTCTTTGGATTTATCTTATTACGCTCATTCCAAGGACCTCTCGATGATGCCTAATCAAAATAGGTCTAGAGAGAAAGAAATGGGGCAACGATCATTATCTTTTTTTCTGTTGTGCTTGTTGGATACTCTTGTAAAATAACTTGTTCGTGCATACTTTATTTGGTTTGTACAAAGGGTGTTTTAGGTGTCTTGTTGACCACATAGGAAGGCTTGCTTTTCTATGTTTTGGTCTAAGATGTTTAGAAGATCTGAACTACATCTTAAATAAGGTTTTGTATGTTAAGTGTGAACATGAATACTCCTATCTGATTGTCGAGTCAAAGTCTATCACACTAGGTACAATGCCATCCTGGTTCTTTATACCTTGATGCATCGTACCTATGTGTGTTATCAAACATAAAGTAATTGTCCCTTTGAAAATCTCAACTCCTAGTAAGCAAATCATCATCATCAACATCATTCATAATGTAGGCTTGTTGGATCTCCTTTCTTCTATCTTTACTAATATTTCTATCCAAAATTGGTGCGTTCTATCAAAATATACACGAGGCTACCCATGGCTTATGATTGTCTATGCATCATCAAAATTTTATACGTCAAATATTTGATCTTTCTAAAGAATTATCTTTCGTCCTCTGATCAGTAGAACCACTCTGGCATTTTATCGTGATCTCGATCAGAAAATTGACATTTTCGCTCGATCTCTCGAGGGGGCAATATACCAGTGTAATCCTTCTCGATGGGGCAACAGTGGGGCATCTGAAAAATAAAAAAATTCTAACTTTCGATCACAACAGTTTATTCTTTGAACCAATACAAGTGCATTGCTTCAAAGAGGGGCAAAATGTAGACATGGGAAATTGACCAACACACTTGATCCTGATTACTAACATTGTTTCTTCTTAAATCATACTCTCAACTTATCATCACCTTTCATCCCTTAATTAAATAAATCATTATTTATTTAATTAGGTATTTCTCCTCTACTGATTAAATTAATGAATTTAATTTAATCAATCCTCTATCTCTGTTCATTTAAATAATTCATTTTATTTAAATTAAGTCTCTAAAGTCTTCTTATTAAATTGAATAAATTAAACCTTATTTAATTTAATCTAACATTATCCCCTTTAGTTAAATATATCAAAACATTTATTTAATTAAAACCCTTTCTCTCAATTTTTGATTTAAATCAATTCATAAATTTAAGTCTAAATTGTCACATCTCTTGATTCCTCATTAAATTAATTAACCCATGATTAATTTAATCCTAAAACATGTCACATTCTTTAGAGAATGCAACTTGCACAATAAATCAATTACTTTGATTTATTAAATTGCCTATTTTCTCTCAACATAGAATAAAAGAGGAATATTCCTTCAAATTTGAATTCAAATCCAAATGGATTTGTCCTTCCAACAAAACATTCAATCCTCTTACATGTCCTTGTGCATTGAGCCAAGTGGCATTTATTTCATTCTTTTTAACCTCTCACATGTCATTTCCTAAATTTCAAATTCCACTTACTATTATTTATTGGCACTTTGATCAAAATTTGCACAACCTTCAACCATTCACATCTTGACAAGTGACACTTGGCCATTTGATGTTGAATGATCCCACATTGCTCAATCTTTCTCACTCTTCTAATTTGGAAATCTATAAATGAGAGATTCTCCCTCTCATTCTTCATCCATAATTTGAATGCAAAGTCATTATCTTCATATTTAGAGCAATTCCATATCATTTCTTGAGCATTTTTCATCACCATAGCTAGGTTATTGCAAGTTTTCTCAAGAACTCATCTTGTTCTTCATCAACAAAGTGGATCAATCTCCATCAAATCATCAAGCTTACTAAGGAGTTGGGAAAGGGCCAATTTCTACACATAATTGGCACCAATTCCCCCATGGGATCAAGAGTTTGCATCTTAGAATAGAATATCATTGCTTTCTTTGTTCATCTTTTCATTTTCTTTCCTATTTGAGCATTGCAAATGGATTTCATGGGGAATCCTTGTTCTTACTTGCATATTGATCTAATTATGTGTTTGTTTGCCATGTTTGTGTAGGTATAGGATTGGGGTTCACACTAGATATGAATAAACATGGGAAGCATAAGGCTTATTTATAACTTTAACCCCTTTTAGTCAAAGAGGTGATACTCTTGAATGGATTCCTCTATTGTTATGACAATTATTCGATTGAGGCCACGCATTGTGCTTATATTTACTCCCTGATAGGAGGGATGTTTTTCATAGGTATCATTATTATACAAGATATGATTAGACATTAGTAAGAAAGATTGTTTGTCATTGGTATTGTTATTATGCTAGATATGACCAAATGTAGACAAGCTTAAGGAACACTCATAGCTAGATATTTAATTATGCTAGATGGCTAGTAGGTTACTCTTGGGATTTTTACCTAGTGAAGGGAGGGAAAAAGTAGGTTACTCCTGGGAATGTTGTCTAGTGAAGGGAGGGAACTAGTACTTTTCTTTATGAGTTGTGTTTCCTTAGGTTGTTAAAGAGATAGGTTATCATGGAGATTAGCTTTCTCATGGAGAGGGATTGCCTCAGCATAGATATAATGGCCTTAAGTCAAAATGAGCTTGTCATAGTGTAGGTGAATGGTCGAGCATCACTCGATTATACTAAGTGAGAACACTTTGGCCAAAGTAGTGTGATTTCTTGGGGCTCCACTGTTAGTTCACTATGTCCATTGAAATGAATGAGGGGTTCCTAACGTAGGTTATAAATCCTAGTCATGTAGGGCACAACATTAAGCTCATAGTGGTATGTCGTACGGGGTTACCCAATCGATACATTTGTCGAAGGGTGGGGCTATATATCATTGATAGATGTGTGGGGAACTACATATGAGTGTATGATTGGTGGAAAAGTGCTTGAGTGATGCGTGTCCTCCTCAGCAAGAGACAACATACCAATGTTTTGAAAGATGAATTCCTAGACCATCTATATCTTATGCTCTAAAGCTCAGTGGAGTTGTATTTGTAATAGTGTACAATCTTGGAATATTGTAATTTGTGAAATTATTATATTGGAATGGAATCTCTACTGAATATTGTATGACATTTTCATTCGATATGATATCTATGTTTTGGGAAGATTCGTATAATTTCTTGGATTGCAATGACAAATTGGAATTTGTGTTATTTCAATTAAGCATGTAATTTACATTACTTTGACGAACACTGGGGTTGTTACATGTGGTATCAGAGTAGCGAGGTTCAACACTAGAACCTATGAGCTCATTACGTATATATTAAATAAACCTTATCGAAAATAATGAGTGAAATGTTCTAACGCCAAGATGGCAAGAGAAAATAACATGGAGAAATGAAAAGGAAGATGAGATTCCTAAAAAAAATTTAAGTTCGGGACTAGTTAAGAGTCATTGCTAGAGAGAAAACTCCTAAACTAACAACTTATTATTATATCCCCTTGGATTGCAGAAGATTGTGCAATTGGGTAATTTAGGAAGGTTAGGAAGAATAACCAATATATACCTTCATTCTACAAGATAGTTATAAAACTCTGAAGGATAAAGAGGATTGGGAGAATCTAAGCAACCTATAGCTTCAAAGAATTAAGGATTCTTGGATTTAGTAAGAATACTACGAATCTGTGAGTATGCATTGTTGACATAATTTGGATCGAAGTAGAAATTCAACAAAGGAGGTATCCAAGAGGTTAGAGAACTCTAGACTTGAAAGTAATTTATGTGCAAGGCTAAGAACTTGTAAGAAGAGACAATACCTTAGGAATAAGGGAAAAGACTAGAATGGTCAAATAGAAGTAATCAACGAAGTAGACATGGTTCCACCAACCAGAATTGAAGAGAACAATTTGGATTTTTGATTAAGATGAGAAGGAAACCAAACAACTTTGGTATCTCTAAACATTATGAGGGAATAAGTTTCCAAAGTTGGAACAAAGACACTTGGAAAGGTGATTGTGAGAAAGAAGTCTGAAAAGGTAAATCATATTGATCTGAAAAAGGTTTGGATAGTACATAGATTGGTTGGAGTATAAGTAGAACTCACCTACGTGTCAATAAAAACCCACATATGTCTAGTGGTTCCAATAAGAAGTGGGATACAACGTGACACTATGTGTCAAATCAACAAAAGATGAAAGGAAATAATGCTATAAGTTGAAAGGTACATCAAAAAAAGAGGCTTTGTGGATATGGATATTCCTCCACAAAGAGGAAATTGGAAAGAGAAATGGAATATTAGAGTGCCTCTTAACTTGTAAAGTTTCTAATTATTCATTAGAACTCCTATTTGACGATTCAATTGTTGAATCTATGAGTTTAGAGATTAGTGATGAATCTCACTTTGGAAAAGTATATTCAAGGTATGCTACTTGGGCAAGAAAAAGGCAATAGAAAGCCAACAACAAGGAATGCCAAATCATTTCATGAAATAAATTTTTAGGAGTTCAACTTTGAGTCGAACGAATGTTGTGAAAAAACTAAGGGGGGAAGGAAGAGAGTGGATTGACTCAAATTAAGTACCCATCCAACAAAAAAAGTGTGGATATGTTTTCAATTTGGAAGAAATTTGACTTAGAAAGTCATGATGACAATTAAGTCATGTACTTCATGACCACAAGGATAAGGTATTGGAATTTTTGGTGAAAAATAATGGAAAGGTCAAGAGATGTGACATATCATCACACCATACCTTACATAAATATTGATTGTAAAATTGATGGCTTATCATTGATGCCTTTAGGAAAAGACAGGCAGATAACTTGGACATGAAAGGGAAGATCCAGATTACTTGTGATTTGTAGGAAAATGTCTTACTAAGTCCTATTGCCTTATGGGAATAGCTATTGTTGATCTATTTTTAGACAGCTAGATTATGTGTATAGTGTGAGATATGTCAATTTCATGAAGCGACTTGGCACTATTATCTAACTATGATAGAAAACCTTAGGGATGATAAGGTTTAACTATAAGGCCATAAAGAAGGTGTGTGAGATACGATGTGATGTGAACCACATCAAAATGTCTTTATTGGAATGATTAATTGATCATACCTTATACTCAAATGAAACCCTAGGTTTAGAATAACCTATTTGGGATGAGAAGTTCATTTGAATAAAGAGAGAAACCTTAGGATAAGTTTTACCTATTGGGTAGGAATATGTATTGAACTACTCAGTAACACCATAGGTTGGGAATAACTTACTAGGTTGAGTTGTATAATTGGTCTTGATTGGAACATATAGGGTTAGAGTAACTCATATAATCGGACTAGTCGTTGGCTGATCACTTAATCTAAAGATTAGGGTATATTGAGATTGAGACTCACCTATGTGATTAAGTGAATCACTTGAGCTAATGGGAAACGTTCATGTTTGGTAATTAGGTATGCAATTAAATTTGATATCTTCTAGGAACCAACATGATTGAACGAGGATTAAAACTCGAAATTAGTACCAACTCTTATTGGGAAAATCAGATTGAGTTAAAAGATGGATTACATATTTGAAAATAATTTGAGAACAAAAGAAATCCACGGTATGGATGTTCTAAGATAAATAGGATTTATCTTTGCAAAATGTACCTAACCATTATTACTTGGGAATTAAATGTGGAATGAGACCAAAAAATAGGTTTTCACTTAGTCAAATAATAGACTAATATGGGATATAAAAGAGCCTATGCACCCAAAATTTTGGAGTATTAAGGGATGGAATGAGAAATTTGATGTCAGAGGTAGGACATTGGAGTGACAGAGTTATTTATCGGGTAAGGAACCACTATAACCTAGAAAAAGATGGAGTAAGATGTTGTTGAGTATATAGCAAGATAATGTCTAGTGTGTCAGAAAATGAAGACATGATATCGTTGTTGGCAGGATATGTGTACTCTCTTGAGATTCTAGAGGGGTAGTGATAGAATGAAAGATAGTTTAACCTGTCTAATTCAACAAAACTAACATAATGTTGTGGTGGACAAACTCACCAAGGAACCAATGTGGCTGGAAACTTGATTTATGGGATTTAAGTCCTAAGTAATATACTGTGTGAGATGGTCACCTAGAATTCTTGAGAAGGTAGTCTCAACTGTGAATGAGCAAACAATGATAAGGTTGTGTTGACCATGATCATACTACAAGACATTCAATTGAATGAATGCACAATATATTATTATAGCCAAGTGGGCAAAAGAGGAAAACCAAATCTTGAATGATTTGTTGAGTACTTGTAAACTTCTATCATGGAGGTTTGATCCGTTATATGGAAAGGAATATTGGAAACTCTATTAGGCTGAAATAGGCTAGGGAATGGGGTTAACCTTAGACTTGATAGTTTGTTAAAAATGAGAAATAGATCGAAGAGATCAATGAAACTTTGTTGATACAAAGCTTAAGTATGAAGCAGTATCAAAATCGATAGATATCCAAGAGTAATGTTGTACTCAAGATGAACAAGTGGTCAAGAGCATTACTTTTGGCTAAAATAAATAGATAAGTAGGTGATAGACGGACTCGACTTCTAAGTTGTTCAAAGTGTAAATACCAAAGAAAAGGAAGGGACCCAGAGTGTAGTGTACAATGCACTGCCATTCCTTATCTATTTGGATTATACTAAGGATAAATTCATGAGCCAATGAGAACATGCTTCCCAATCATTATAATATAGGTGTCATGTATTATTCAAATATTATCATAGGATGTGCATGTGAAATATTATAAATACAAAAAATAAGATCTTTGAGAGAGTAAGTATGTAGGAGGCATACAAGTTTTCCCTATGCGATAGAAAGGACACTTGATGCAAAGTCTAGGGGGGCAAGGTTGCAAGGATTAGTGTTATATAGGATGAATGTTTTATAACTCTTACGCATTTTGAGAATGGTAAGTAACTTTTTTTTTTTGAATTTATCTATATGTTAAAGTGCTATAGATCATCAGGGATGATGATTCACAAATGAGAAGCATGTTACACACCAAATGTGTAATTACTATTTACTATTACTATGTAGGATAGATTTGAATGTAATGCCAATTCAGTGGATGAATAAATTGCACTTTGTTATCACTACTCTATGAATGAATTCTATCTCATTTGATATTATATAAAGGAATGCATTTATTTGATTGGATGAATATTGTGTTGATATTATAACTTTGGAGATGTATTATGTATACTGCATATTTTGTGAATAACTAAATATCATGTGCAAGTGTTAGTGGTTGCAGGTATATGTTCAATTCCTCCAGGTGAAGGGGAAGTATCACGAAGGAGAAGGTCTTGGTCGGGTAACCAGTAACGTAACCTATCTAACATTACACACACCACAATAGAATAATTGAGTCTGGTTATCATGTGGGAAGTAGGTAAGTCATCCTTAGTTTGATGTGTCTACATTAGTAAGGGTCTCGATTACTATTGAATACATGCCTAGATGATGATTATCAGTTTGAGCTTGTGAGTCCTTCCTTATCCTACTGTGCTTGTTTATGTGGTTGATTGTGTTTTAGGATATATGCATACATGCATATGTCGGCATACATGTACGATGGATATAATGGGATGTTCATACGAGTACGATGACATATGTATAGATGTGCATATATGTTTATAAATGACTGATATGATGTCATAGTCACATAGGACATGATCATTCACATATTGAATGGATCATTGACTGTCATGTTGATAGATAATATATATATATTTGTAAATATATAAATACACATGTAAGTGTAAATGCTTAATAGAGGTGTGTGTATACATATATATACAAATATATAATATATATTCTTACTATGTGATTTCTATCTTGTTGTATTCTTTTGTATATTGAATGAATCATTTAACTATTATGTTGTCATAGAATATATATATATATATGTTCACACACACACACATATATATATACATATGTAAGCATTAACTCTTATTCGAGAAGTGTAAATATATATACATATGTATGTATAGATACATATTGTTCAATGAGAATGATAACTTGGATGCATGCATTAAAGATACCAATGATATATGTACATGTATCTATGTGCCTGGATATATATATATATATATATATATATATATATATATATATATATATATATATATATACATATTTATTTATTTATTTATATAATATAGTATTATATTAAATAGGGACTGATTTATACATATGTTATTCAAGGAATAGAAGAAGATCCATACAAATATATGCTCTTATTGGTCAAATGGGAATAATATACTCTATGAACGATATGGGATGTATGAGTTGGTAAACTTATAATATATACATATTATGTATATAAGTCAATACCGATACTTTTTAAGTGCAGGCATATGTTGTTGAGATTTGCATATATATTCAGAGTCTGTAGGAGATGTAGCACCCAGACTAAGCACTTAGTGAATGCATATGTAATATGCATATAATGCATGGGTGAGAAGCAAACCATTATCCTTAAATGTTAAAGCGTTGCTTGAGAAAACACCATAATAAGTGGAACGCTAACTTAACCTTAGCAAAGAGTGGTGCAGTCATAGGAGAAGCTTAGAGGTTGACTATTGGATAGTAATGATTGTATTCTTTAGACATATTTTACTCTTACTATTTGTGAATGAAGAGTTTGTAATCTACAAACAAGGAACAACCATTAAGTCGATGTTTGCTAAGAGAATAAGCTGACGCCTTTTATGGGGAAATCATGGACTTAGAAAAAAAAATTACCATGCTTATTTTCATCAACCAACATCTATAGAAATCATATCAACGACTTTGTCAAACCAATTTAATGAATGAATCGACTCATACTATGACTTAGTCGATATGAATTTGGTGTTGCACATCTGATGTTGACTATTTTAGAAGTAAAGGAAATCACACAAACTTAGTATGTGAGTATGAAGCCTTCGTGCCACCTTTGAATCCTTAAACCTATAGATGTCCATTTGAAATTGCAGACCAAATTCTATCATGTGGAGAATTGAATAGTCTCTAATTATTATCATTTATCTAAGATGATCTATAGTTGCTCAAGATGAGTATGTGCTTACATGTTTTCCACCTTTTAGCTGAGATAGATGTGTTGATGTGCATGCTTTTTGTTGTCAAAACCATGCCTAAACTATAGGCTAAGTAGTTACCAAATTTATGTATAAATAAAGGAGTAAGTTCATTTATTTGAACACACTATTTTATGCATTATTTCTTATGCAAGTCCCTGCATTTTATCTACATTTATATCTGCAATATTCTATCAAGAATAGTGAGTGAGAGCCTTGAGTTTTAGAGAGAGTTTATTATTGGCATTGAGAGAAGTATTTGTCAGCTTGTTAGATAGTGGTTATTGAGAATTTGTTGAAGGATCAATACCAGGCTAGTTGTTGATTTGGAAGTGTTGTGACTACAACCAATTAATTGGAAAGCTTATCACAGGCATGAGGATATTCTTCCCTTGGTTGTATTAGGGTTGAATGATTTGCTTCTTGTTTGTTTGAAGTCTGATATGGCTACATGCATTTAGAGAAAAGTATTGTTTACTTTTAAATAAATTAGAACCTGCATATACTATTTGTGAAATGCTTGTAATTACTCCATAATAGGAGGATTATGTTTATCATAAGTATTACATACTAGATATGAATAAAAATGGGAAGCATAAGGCTTATTCATAGCTTTAACCCCTTTTAGTCAAAGAGGTGAGACTCTCGAATGGAATCCTCTATTGTTATGACAATTCTTCAATTGAGGCCACACATTATACTTGTATTTACTCCATGATAGGAGGGATGTTTTTCATAGGTATTATTATTATACAAGATATGATTAGACATGAGTAAAAAAGATTTTTTTGTCATAAGTATTGTTATTATGCTAGATATGACCAAACATAGACAAGCTTAAGGAACACTCATAGCTAAATATTTAATTATGCTAGATGGCTAGTAGGTTACTCCTGGGATTTTTATGTAGTGAAGGGAGGGAAAAACTAGGTTACTCCTACGAATGTTGTCTAGTGAAGGGAGGGAACTAGTACTTTGCTTTATGAGTTGTGTTTCCTTAGGTTGTTAAAGAGATAGGTTATCCTGGGGAGTAGCTTTCCCATGTAGAGGGATTGCCTAAGCATAGATATAATGGCCTTAAGTCAAAACGAGCTTGCCATAATGTAGGTGAATGGTAGACCATCACTCGATTATATTGAGTGAGAACACTTTGGCCAAAGTAGTGTGATTGTTTGGGGCTCCACTATCAGTTCACCGTGTCCATTTAAATGCATGAGGGCTACCTAGCATAGGTTATAAATCTTAGTCATGTAGGGCACAACACTAAGCTCAGAGTGGCATGTCGTACAAGGTTACCCAACCAATACCTTCATCGAAGGGTAGGGCCATCTATCATTGATAGATGTGAGTGGGACCGCATATGAGTTTATGGTTGGCAAAAAAGCGCTTAAGTGATGCTTCTTCTCCTTAGCAGGTGACAAGAGACCAATGTTTTGAAAGGTGGATTTTTGAACCATCTATATCTTATGCTCCAAAGCTCGGTGGAGCTGTGTTTGTAATAGTGTACAATCTTGGAATATTGTAATTTATGAAATTATTATGTTGGAATGGAATTGATGAGAGCCAATTATGTCCCATTTTATGTTATATTTTAGCCTATTTCATGCACCTTCATACCCATTCCCACATTCTATTTTTGTTCCATATCATACCATTTTACCATTTTATGTTGCATTTGATTAAATATGTATAAGTGGTATTTAATATAGTTTTTGGATAAAATATGAAAATTAATTATTGATTGTCTTTACTAATAAGCATTATGATTTCAAGCCTTTGGAAAATCAAGCTTGTAGCATACAGATTACAAGAACTTCTTGATCTTCCTGCCGCCTTCTTCATGGGAACCTTCATGTCGCTTTCCTCACAAGAATACAACTTGTTCTTACTATTATGACTAGCTCGAGTTTAAATGGTGACCAAGTTCCCTCTTGATGTTGATTGTGCATATTTTATTTAATGGCGGATTTTATTTGGTTCTTTCTTTGTGGCACTTCCTACATGAATTCTTCAACCACGTGAATTCATTTCATGTTTTAACTACTCCATGCTAAGATATATGCATCATCACCACTTTCATTTATGTAACAACATATTTTCACGTCACCACATCATTGCAACCACTTCGGCACTACCATATTGTAGCCTGCAATATTTGGTATATGGAATCCAACGATGGATGAGAAGCTTGTTAGCTAGACAAAATCGAAGTTATTCCTGCCTTCTATTTTTACTCATAAGTATAACATAATCGTTTTAATTTATTACATGAGAAATTTTGCATTATAGTTTTTTGGTTGTAGGTCACAACTAACTATCTATTCTTATATGTAATTGCTACAAGCTGCATATATAAGTAGATTCAATCTCCTTTTAAATTTTGAAAGCTTTGATATTTAGTTAATGCGATCAATTCATTATTAATAAAATCATATTGTTGGTGCGATCAATTCACCTTTGAACGTAACTGTTATTTGAAATTCAAATATTTGTGCAGTTTATTTATAATAGATTATTTTCAAAGCTATTCGATTTATGTCGTAGTTAATAGTTTTTGTTGCCTAAATAGAAGAAAGCAACTCTTGTCGTGAGAATTAGTTTGATTTTTTGAAGGTTTATTTTCATAGGCTGCATTCATCGCCACTCATCTCACGACTCTCATCCCTTGTGCAGATTGCCACAATACCTTTCACAAGCTTACGATCCCTGGATTGACATGTATAGACCAAACTGAAATTCATTATTAAACATCGAATCCATTTCACTCTTTTCCCCAGTTTTGGCCTATTAGGAATCTCTATTGAATATTATATGACATCTTTATTTGATATGATATCTATGTTTTGGGAAGATTTGTATAATTTCTTGGATTGCAATGACAAATTGGAATTTGTGTTATTTCAATTAAGCATATAATTTACATTATTGGAAGAATTTATTTTATTGTTATGTCATGGTGTCACAATATATTCACTTTAGGTGAAAACATTGGAAATTTACTATGAAGAACATTGGTGTTATTACACATTTCATGTATGTACTCATCGATGAAGATGAATATATATGACTAATATTATTAAATATTAGATAAATGTTATACTTGTATATATTAATATGTATATGTATATAGGCACGCATTTGATAATACATACATACATACATACATGCGTATATGTACTAATATACATAATACCTTTGGATAATATATATATATATATATATATTCGGTTGACATATAATGATTGAATTTAGTTTTTCACCATGTTTCTTTAATTCAAATGACAACTCCGCTATGCCCTTTATCACTATTGATCCTTTCATTCCATATTGTAGACACTAAAAAATGTCCTGATCAATATCATGCACTCGAATCAGGTTTACTAACATCATTTCCTCTAAAACCCATCCTTTTTTTGCTTAATTGATTAAATTAGCCTAGCTATTTAATTAATTATGTCATTTTTATCTATTAATCTAATTTATTAAATCGGGTTAATTCACCCCCTTTCATGTTAACATTTCATCTAATTAAATTAAATAAATCAACATGTTTAATTTAATTCCCTAAGTCTCCTAATTTAATTAAATAACCCTAAGTTATTTAATTAAATGTCATTTCACCTTTCCCCTTTCATTAAGTCATTTAATTTAATGAAAATCACTTTATTCCTCCAAAAATCCCCTAATTGTGTGATTAAACTTTGTTCAATTAAATAATTAATCTAATTTTCCTCTAAGGATGGAATATTCCTTATTCCTTTTTTGCACAATTAAGAATTTCTTTTAATTTGCAAAATGCCTTTTATCCTCTCCCATGGGAATATTCCAAAAGAATATTCTTATTCCTCCATCATTTGAAAAAGGGATATTTTCACTTGGCTTCCAATTCAAGTTACTTTGTAACTGATTGCAAGTTATCTTTTAACCTTTTGAACAAGTCACCTTCTGACCTGTGTGTGCTGGTCAAAAGTGTGTTTGTTTGAAGCAAATGTGAACCCTTGATTAAATCCTATCATGGATTCCCATTCATTGATGGGAATCCATCATCCATGCCTTTTCTTCTTTTCATCCTAAATCGTTGATTAATATTTTCAATCTCAACCCTCCATTTCTCATTTGTTAGATCCTATAAATAAAGCATTATTTGGAGACAAATGGATCCATCTTTCAATTGCACACTTATGTTGTTGAATTAACTTGCATCCATACTCATATTTTACTCACTTTTAACTTGTTTTAGTTCATTTTAGTTGCATAAATAGCTTAAGACATCCATTAATGGCTTCCATGCATCCATCTTAGCTTATCTATAAATTAGGGTTTTCATCTTAGAAGTATCTTAAAGATTAGTTTAGATATTGCATAATTAGATCATTTTTAGCATAAAATCATGTCTAAATAGCTTGCATATTTTATGTCTAAATAGCTTGCATCATATCCATTTTAGCACAAATCAAGTTTTAATCCATTTTATCACAATGGTTTCATCAATTCTCTTCCATAGAATTGATTGAAACAGGTTCACTGATCACATGTTAGGGAAAGGGTCACTGTTCCACATCAACACGACACCAATTCCAAAACGAGATAAGTTTCAAATGGGTTAGAGTATGAATTTAACTATTTTCGTAGTTTGTAGCTTTTAATTTCAGTAAATGCTTAGTTTAACTTAGAATTTGAATGATCTTGTTTGGTAGATTGAGGTTTAGCGGCTTCATTATACTTCGATTCATCATGGATAAAATGTAATCTATCCACCCTAACAATCCTCGTCTCACATTTTGGCACTAGAAGGAGGGAAAAACCATTATTTTTTAGCTCGAATTTTGTCTGTTTGCTATTTTATAGGTTACCGTAATGCCTAAATTACAAACAATGATGCTTTTTGAAGAGCGTCACCATATAGCAATGCTCACACAATTTGAAACATTAACACTAAATTAATGCACCAACTTTGATTTGAATCCGGTGACGCCGATTTAATCTGGAGGTATCGAAAAGTTTAAACTACAACTCCCATCTTCACCAGAGTGATGCTAACAAACTTCAAATCGTGATGCTACTGTTAGCAACGACGTTGAACGAAATATCGATGCTATCATGCTCACTGTTTCTGCTGCAAAGTGATGCCTGTTTTCACCAAAGTGACGCCCATGCTTCAAATTGTGACACTATCATATTTAGCGATGCCCAACCAGGGTAAGAAATTATATGTTTGTTTTTTCAACACGTGCTTTGATTTCCTTGATTTATCTAATTACTAATGCATGTCTAACTATGTTATGGTTGCTAGACTAACAAGGTTTTGTAGGTTGAAAGACATGGAGCTAAAATGAAGAAAGTGTCTTTTATCTTAAATTCTATAATTGTAAAAAAGCGTTTAAACACTTTAAGGCAATTATAACCCATTTTTCTTGCTTTCTACTTTCTATTTTAGGACCTCACTAAATTTCAATTGTGTGTTAAAATCAATGCTCAAATGGGACTAAAATTGAACCTTCACATCATCATCTTATTTTGGGCTTAAAATTGAACAAGGCAACTTCATATTTCATTTGGTGCTTAAAACGAACTCATCACTACTTCGAAGAGTTAAAATTTAGAACTGTTTGCTATATTTTGTGATTTATAACATTGTTAGTGAATGCGTATGCAATTCTTTCGCACCATTTGACAACCTCGAGAAACATAAACATTCTTTAACACTTTGGAAAATCACCTACATCTTTCATTTGGATTAAAATTGAATCCCCTTTGTGAGTGTGAGAAAAGACGAGGTGTGTGTTCTATCTTTGTTCATGCAAGAAAAGATGATCAAAATATAGATGTACTTCCTTGCTATTGTTCACCTTTAGAGGGCTTGCCTCCTCACTTCGAAAGGAGGGAACGACCCAAGCTGTAACGAGCTAAAACCAAGCTCTTCCAAATCATGATATAAATGTGTGGTTATAATGAAAATTGTGATCAATGGGAAGTGGTACATGATAGCTCTCCCCCAGTGTCTTTATGATGCATAAAACCCTTGTTCTAAGGGTTGGGAGACCTCTCACAAGGAGTTTATTATTGCACACCCTAAACAGGAATCCCTTATTACAAACCTTTGTCTAGAATCCAAAAATCCTTAATATTTGTTGGTGCAAGAATGGTCATTCTAAAGCCATCCCACATTCTTACTATTCAATTATAGAAACATAAAAATCCTTTTGATCTTCAGATTTCAAGGATTTTGGGATTTGGTGGTCCCGAGAAGTGTGTGTCGTGGAGGGGAGCCAATGTCGCCAAATCTCTAACTGTTCGCATTGTTTAGTGTTTGGAGAAATCCAAGTGGGAATTCAACAAGTATATCCATTTAAAACCTAGGATTGTAAGTGATTATGAGTTAGTTTGATACATTACTTGGTTCCAAAATGTTTCAAAAATAAACATTCACTATCTTCAAAATTTCAAACACTTTGGTTTAAATATGGGTGCCTCTTGATTTAGCCTCGATATTACTGTTGGTCCTAAGGGTTTCTACCCTTAGCGATTTCTAAATATCTTGACTTAATCTTAATCCATATTTTCCAAAGACAACATAGGCAATTATGACTCTAATCTCATGTTTTTCACGGAATGGACATTGTGAAAGTTATGATGTTTTTGACATAAACATTTAGTTTGCAAACATAATCAAGATGAGTGTTTGTAAAATCAATTCACTTAATCAAGACAAACTTGACATAATTGAACCCCACGTGACCATTTGGAGATTGGTCGCTCTCGTTCTACAACCTGATCTTACAGGTGCTATCATTCAACCAAACTTTGAATACATTAAGGGAGAACAAATAGATATTATCAGCAGTTTGAGAACCTTCAGTTTTGAAACCAAGGAAACATCCAATCAGTGGAGAATGGTTTTAACTATCTTGGATAAAGAAGAAAAGAGAGAAAATATTTTGGCTAGAAGGTCTATATTACCACCTCTCGTGTGGAAATAATTATCTTCTTCTTTTTTAATGATCTCACACAAAATCAAGATCCCCAAAACAAGGTCTATCGATCATCATTATAAACTTAGGCATCTTAGTTCAAGAGAAATCAAAAACCACACTTCAACACTATACCTAAACAAAAATAAAATGTTGGTGAACTTTTATGAACGTGCATTAAGAAGAAATCCACACATGTATGTGTTCTTTATGGGTTAAAATCCAGATCTTTTTCAAGATAATCAACCTATTTGAAACATTGGCCTTTTCTATGGTCTTGAACTTCTCCGAATGAGCCATCACACAATCAAAGTCCATGAAGTAAAACCTACATCCCATCATCACAGGCATAGATATTGTAATTCAAAGTTTTGTAGGAAGTGGGTTGTAATACTATGCTCGAGCTAGGAGGAGGAGAACAGGTTTAAACATCCCCATTTATCCTCTTAGGAGGAGAACAGGTTTAAACATCCCCATTTATCCTCTCATCTAAGTAAAACATTAGGTCTTTAGGATTAGAACATTTTAGAGGCCTAACGTCATTCTCACTACCTTGGTCTCAAAAAATAAAGGTTCACTCTAAATCAAACATTTGGGTCATATATTCATCCACCCCTTTATCAAATTTCATTTTTCACCTCATCTATCTTTGTAAAACTTTCAATCATACCAACACTCCTTTGACTTAAATATCAATCAAAACAACCTCTAACTTAGATATGTTGTTTGTGAAATATATCTTTTTCCATGCACCTAGTTAAGTTAGTTATCATCCTTGAGCTAGTTTATCTTGAAGGTCACAAGTCTACCCTAAAGATTCTCGAGCTCATCAACATCTTTTATCCTAACATCAAAATATCAAACTCAAGTCAAAAGTGTTGTCCCAAAATGATTGTAAAGATCACTTTCCATATCACCCATCTTTTCATCCCCCATTGTCATCATTGCTCCAAAAAGACTTAGAGCATCCCTTTTACCTAGATTTGAGTCAACTAGAGAGTTCAAACATTACAAATCTCAACATAACTCTCCCACCAGTGACCCCAAATTTATGGTAAAGACGAGATCATAATACAAGAGAATCATGGGGAAAACCAAAGTCACATTTACCTCAAGTGATCCAAATCCTCTAGAATTTGACCCAAGAAGCCAAGTCACGCCATCACAACAACCATCATCTCTGATAGGACCATATGAGATAAAAGACGTCACCAACAATCCATTTGAGCTCACTAAGGAGGAAATCATGGAACATCAAGCCTTTGAAAACATAGCTCCTATTTCTCCATCATTCATGGCACAAAACGTGGCACAAGGCTTCACTACTCCACCATCAGGGATAAATCAAACATTTACTCCTAGTCTTGCAGCTGGCCTTGCTAAGGACTTCGGTCTAACTCTTCCATTTGAAAATAGTACACTTGTGGGTACTCTTGATACCAACCCCCTGCCTCCAACAACCACTTGGACACCTACTTTTGGTGCTCCTCCTATCCCTGAAAGTTCAAAACAACTGTATAAACCTCTTGACCTTCATTACTCCACCACCACCTCCACCTATTGAGGACACCCATCTTCATCTACATCCATGAGTACCACAAGTGTGCCCAACATCATGCAAAGCAATATGGATCAAGTATCTCAATATAACACACAAGGGAATGTCAATACTGTATCACAAAGTCAACCCTGAATGCAAATAAGGACATATTTACCCAATCCTTCCATGGGCTCATCTATACCATTGACGTTGCAAAACACATCCAATCCATCTGTCATCAATCCAAACCAAACCAACACCTTGGTTATGAACCCTATCACCCGAGGAAATACATTGACTACATCCCAAGCACAAGGAAGTCCCCCAAGCATCGATCAAGGGAATCCTTTCAATTAATGGACTCAAGGTCCTAGTATGTTAGTACTATTTCAAAATCTAATGACAACATCCACATCCTTCCCCATAGTCCCCTTCACTATGCAAAATCAAATGGGGTCTCAAACTTACATTCCTTCATCTCAATCCACCATTTTCGAAGGAATGTTGAACCAAGGAAACTCCCAAGCTCTCATCACTAACTCACAACCCATCTAAAATATCAACGCCCACAATCTATCATAAATGTCCCAACAACCAACTGGTCCTATATTGCAAAATCATACCTTAGCCTTACAATAATCACAATAAGCTTATCAACAAGCCATCCAACATCAACAACAACAAGTAGCCTTAGCTACCCAACAACAACAACAACAAGCTTATCAAGCATCCTTAGTAGCACAACAACAATAACAAGCCTATCAAGCATCCTTAGTTGCACAACAATAACATCAGGCCCACTAGCAATCCATCATGGCACAACAACAACATCAGGCCCAAAAACAAGCCATCATGGCACAACAACAATAGTAGGACCAACTACAAGCCTTCCTAGCTCAATAGTATGCCCAACATCAACAACAACAACAACAACAACAAAGTTCTTACTATAACCCTCAACAAAACATCGTCAATCCAAATGCATTAGGAACATACACATCCACACCTCAATCACCTTCACATAATATTACTCCACCATACACTTTGTACAACACCCCATCATATCAAAATCCCATATACAACTCATCCATCATCCCATCATATGTTCCTCCACCAAACCCGCCAGACAATCTAGCTTCGCAACTCAAGGCGCTATCCCAAGAAATTCAGGACCTTCGAATGGGAAAGACAAAGAAGCCCCATACACAGAATCTATGTTCTTATCCATTTGACTGAAACATTGCAATGGTGCCATTTCCTCCCGGATTTGAAATCCCCAAATTTGATAAATACAAAGGGAGGGGAAGTCCCGTGAACCATATCAAAGAATTTAATGTCATGAGTATGGAAGAGGTCTATAATGATTCATATCTAATGCGTTTCTTCCCTCGAAGCTTAACATGTCTTGCTATGGATTGGTTTTCTCACATATCTCTCGACATCAAAACTTTCCAAGAAATTGTTGATAAATTCATCGATCACTTCTCCTTCAACCTTGACATGGACGTTACTCTAAAAGAGGTGTACAGTCTCAAACAAACTAAAGGAGAATCATTCAATAATTTCTTGCAATGGAGACAAAAAACTAGTAAGAGAAAGTGGATCCTTCTCAGTGAACAAGTGGGAATCATCATAACCAATCTAGATCCCAATCTCTCTTTCCACTTAAAAATGCAGTGCATCACATCTTATGACGAGCTTGTCCCTCAAGCCCTTAACATCAAACGAGCTCTGATCTCATAGGGAAATAATCAAGCTTCGAACCGCCCATCAACCAGTTCAAATGACAAATCTCTTGTCTGGGCTAAAAAAAAATGTGAAAAATGATGGTGTGGTGGATGCTAAGGCGGTCTTAAGTGCTCCTAGACCCAACAACAATCAAGTTTATAACATACAACCAACTGTGCAACAAACAACACCCCCTCAAAACAATCAAATGAACAACACTGGGATGCAACAAAGGTGAACTACCAACCAAAATAACTATCTGAAGCACAAGTACACATAGTTGTCTGAACTCATCGAAACCATCATGAAGAAGTTGGTAGATTCAAATCTGATAACATTGCCCAACTTTGAAGACTAACAAGAACCATTAGAGAAACCATCTTGGTACAACGAGAACGATCTATGTGACTTTCACAAAATCAAAGGACATAAAATAAAAAATTGCATGAGACTCGAGAACATTATCCAAGACCTCATAAAGAATGAAATCAACTCTATTGAAGTACCAGCCAAGAATCAGGATCTCAAGATATATAAGAACGATATGCCAAATCATAACAAAGCGAACAACGACATAAAAGCCAAGGATTACAAAAACATATAGAATATCTATTCAAACGTAGTCACATCCTGTGATTGTGTCATTATGATCGTCACCATCAAGGACCTAGTGTCGAGTGTGGAGTCACCACATGATGTGGATAGGTCACTATCCAAGGAGTCCCATCTTATTCTAGGGCACAACCTACTTTTCCAACATCAAATCCAAGCAAGTATAGTCTCCTATACCAGCTTAAGAAGACCCCAACACAGACATCAATCCTAAAACTATTGAGGCTATCTCCCACACAAAGAAATCTTAGAGAAAGCCTTATCAAATTCATCTATCCTCGAGGATGTTTATATAGATTAGTTTCAATCTACTGTAGCACACATTACCGATCATCTTCTTACCTTTTCTAAACAAGACCTACCATCACAACCATCTCATAATCATGCTTTACACCTCGAGGTCTACATTTATAAGAATAAGGTCAAAAGAGTCTTAGGAGATGGAGGTGTTGGTCTAAATATTTGTACGCTTAAGTTGATCAAAGACTTGGGCTACTCAAAAGATACCATTGAGAAAACAAAGAGTACCAACATCAAAGCATATGACAACCAAGAGCGGGTATCACAAGGCATCATTGTGCTACCCATTCAAGTCAGACCTATCATTGAAAAAACTACATGCCAAGTGCTAGAGATTGATCTCTCATACAACATCTTGCTTGGCTGACCATGGATCCATGCCTTAAAAGTTGTCACCTCGACCTACCATCAATGTGTCAAGTTTTCTTTTGAGGGTAGAGAAATTACCATCTATGGAGATCTCGAGCCTTTTTACTATTGAAAAAATCTTGAGGCTAAGTTCTATAAAATCCCCCAATTGCCTAAAAATGATGAAGGGCCTACGTCCATACCTACCTCATTTGTTGATTTGTCATCTCTGGCATCTACCTCAGCAACAAATACACCCATCATGCAGAACATTCTTGACATCATAGCAGTAATCCAGGATAATGGTTGTGGAAATTATAAGCTACTGCAAGATACTTTTGTCTTAGGAGAATTATTTCTTTCTCCTCAATCTCATGGGAAACCCACATCTAGCACCAAAGAGCCCAAAACCATCAAGATGGAAGCTACTACCTTCACCAAGTGGGGGGATCTAAATCAAGAAGATATCAACGAGGAGGATGTCTCTAAACTCCTCTATCAGGATGAATGACTTGTCCCTATTCTTCCCATGGAAGATGATAATAAAGGCTTGTAGCTCATGAAGGGAATGGGTTATAACAAGAATAAGAAACTAGGACAAATGACAATGGCTTGCTAGAACCTATCATTCTTGAGAAACAATTAAGGAATCTTGGTTTAGGTTGTACTACTAGCAAGATTAACCTTATTGACAAAAGTACTTATGCTAAACTGGTTGAGGCTTCCTCTTGGTTACCTACACCACGTGATACAACTTTAGATGACTTCCCCCTCGATATCAATGACCTATTTGAAAAAAACTCCCTTTTCATGATATCCATTACATCCTTTTCTCTAAGCAATCAACCAACTGACTATGCCTAGTATACCCACAACTTATTGACATGGACCAACAAGGACCATCGATTTTGGATTTATTCAAAAATAATGAAGCAATCTCATAATTCGTGGGACTCCATGAGAACCTATTATGGGAAGATCACAAAGCAGGTTTCGACATAGAGCTAGACATAGGGGCATACTATGGAGAGACAATTGAATCCTTTAGTCATAAAATTGATGAAATACAACTAACATGCAGATCCTTAAGTGAAAACCACATTATGACACTCTCTGATCCTAAAATAGTAAAAATAAAAGATGTATTCGAAGGTGAAGACCTCTCTAAGGTGCCCAAGGATGAGGGATTCAATCCCCCCCTTAGTGCCATGCATCCTGAAAAGTTAGCAGTGCTAGCAGAAAAGGCTATTCCGGTCAATGTGGGAATAGAAGAAGCACCCAAGATCACTTTCTATGTTGAATCCCTGTTGGATGAAGAACATAAGAACCTAACAACATTCCTAAAAGAGCAAAGAGATAACTTTGCATTGTCACACACATATATGCCTAGGCTTGATCCTGAAGTAGTTGTGCATCATTTAGTAGTCTATCATGAAGCTAAGTCAGTCAAGCAAAAGTTAAGAAAGATGCACCCTCAGATAGGACTTTTAGTAAAACTAGAGTTACACAAATTTCTAGACATTGGGTTCATCCGACCAATTGATTATCCTTAATGGATTTTAAACTTGGTACCAGTCTCAAAACCCACTGGGGGCATCAGAATCTACACTGATTTTAGAGACCTAAACAATGCATGCCCAAAGGATGATTTTCCTCTTCCCAATATCGACTTCATTGTGGACTTAACAACTAGGCATGAAATGCTATCACTCATGGATGGGTTTTCAAGCTACAATTAAATCATTATCTCCAAAGAGGATCAACATAAATCTGCGTTCACTTGTCCATGGGGAACATATTGTTGGAACGTGATGCCATTCAGGTTAAAGAATGCATGAGCAAACTATCAAAGAGCAAAGACTCTCATCTTCCATAACATGATCCAAAAAATAGTTGAAGATTATGTGGATGATATTTTGGAAAAATCAAGGAAAATAAGTGAGCACATACTAGTCTTAGGACCCATATTTGATAGACTCGAAGAATACAAGGTACGACTAAATAAAAAAAGTGTGTCTTTGGGGTTACATCAGGGAAACTTCTTGGCTTTATTGTCTCACAAAGAGGAATAGAAATTGATCCAACAAAAGTGAAAGCAATCCTTGACATGGAACCATGACAAACATTAAAAAAGATGAGAGGATTACAAGGAAGCTTGCAGTCCATCAGAAGGTTCATAGTGCAACTATCAGATAAGATCCACCCCTTTTTGCATCTTCTTCATAAAGGGATAATCTAAAAATGGGATGAAAAGTGTGATAAAGCTTTCTAGCAGATCAAAGATTATCTACTAAAACCTCCAATTATCATGCCACCAATACCAAACAAGCCATTGATCTTATATATCTCAGCAACATTAGCAACACTGGAAGCTCTTCTAGAACAACATGATGAAAATGGAAAGGAAAGGACTATCTACTATATCAATAGTGGTGGGCTATGAAGTGAACTATTCACCTATAGAGAAAGCATGCCTAGTAGTAGTTTTTGCTTCACAAAAATTTAGACATTACATGTTGTCACATCAAATTAAGCTCTTTGCAAAGATAGACCCATTGAAATACCTATTATCCAAGGCAACTCTCACAGGGTAAACGACCAAATGGGTGATGATCTTAATTGAATTTGACATAGAGTATGTGGAATGCAAGGTAATCAAAGGACAGGTGATTGCAGACCAACTAGCAGAATCACCCATCTATGCAGAGAACCCCTTGATATCTGAGTTTCTCGATGAATCAATGTTCCTTATCAACCTCACAAATCAATGGAAGATGTACTTTGATGGATCATTCACCCAACATGGATCTAGAGTAGCCATTCTTTTCATCACCCCTCAAGGTGATTGTATCCCAAAGTCATACAGGCTATCATTTCCTTGTACTAACAACATTGCTGAGTACGAATCCCTAATCATAGGTTTAAGGATAACAGTTCGATGGAAGATTCAAGAGATGAAAGTCTATGGAGACTCATAGCTAGTTATCAACCAAGTTAATGACGACTATCAAACTAAAGATGACAAGCTCACCCCTTACAAGAAGATGGTAGAGAATCTCAAAGATCTCTTTATAGACATAACTTTTGAGCAAATTCCTCACATGAACAATAGAGCAATAGACGCCATGACAACAATTGGATCACTATTAGACATGTCAAACAACGTCCTCCAATGTGAATTATTGGTAGAACTTCTCATGTCGACTTTCAAAATCCTTGAATATGAATTTGCATGTGTCATTGTTGGTCTAGGATCCTTGTGGTATCATGACATCTTTACCTACCTTAGCAGAGGAACCCTCCCATCTGACATCACCTCGAACCTTAAAAATACCTTTGTCAAAAAGGCATCGCGATTTGTGATCCTAGGTGATACCCTATATTGTCGAAGCATCGAAGGAACATTACTACAATGTCTTAACCAACAGGAATCCTTTCCTGCTTTAACAAAAGTACACGATGGCATATGTGGTTCCCATTCTAGTGGTATGATGTTAGCTAAGAAACTGTTGAGGACGGGGTACTACTGGCCAACCATGGAGAAGGAAGCTCATTAGTATGTGCAAAAGTGTGTCCAGTGTTAGCAACATGGAGATCTAATTCATGCACTAGCTCAGGAATTGCAACCAATGATCACACCTTGGCCCTTTTCATAGTGGGAACTTGACCTCATAAGCAAAATCACTCCAACTTCATCTAATGGCCATAATTTTATCATAACCACCACAAATTATTTAACTAAGTGGGTAGAAGCCATTCCTATGACCTACATAATGGGAAAGTAGATTGC
Organism: Sequoiadendron giganteum; assembly: GCA_007115665.2. Classification (NCBI taxonomy): domain Eukaryota; kingdom Viridiplantae; phylum Streptophyta; class Pinopsida; order Cupressales; family Cupressaceae; genus Sequoiadendron; species Sequoiadendron giganteum. Next base: position 102,577,911 of record CM021101.1, read on the forward strand.
CAAGTTTATCTTGAATTACCTCATCTACTGTTACGGTGTCCCACAAACCCTAATCAAATAACGGGGCACCCTTTAAGAATCAAGATGTGAAAGAGTTATGCCAAAGATTCAACATCCAACGCCAATTCTATACCCCATATTATCCCCAAGGCAATGACCAAGCAAAGGCTACAAATAAAACTATCTTGAAAATCCTGAAGAAAACAGTCAACGAAGTTGGTCATGATTGGCATCTGCAACTAAATCCCGCTCTTTGGGCCTATTGAACTAGTATCCACACACCAAAAAGTGAAACCCCTTTCTCCTTGGTCTATGCATCAGAAGTTATCCTACCTATTGAGGTTGAGCTCCCATCATTGCGAGTATCACTATAAAACTTGATCACCAATGACGAATATAGAGTATCTCGGCTAAATGAGCTAGAATTCTTGGACAAGCGTCATCTCGATGCCCTTGATCACTTGCAAGTTTATCAAAACCAACTGAAACAAAGCTATAATGAAAGGATCAAGCGTTGGTCCTTCTAGGTAGGGGATCTTGTCCTAAAGCAGAATTAGAAGCATCTACCAGATCAGGATAGTAAAGGAAAAATTGAGTCTAACTAGTTGGGTCCCTTTGTCATCACAACAAGCTATGGATCAAGAGAATATTAACTATCAACACCTGAGGCTGAACACTTGCAGGAACCAACTAAAAAATTGCATCTCAAATTTTTTATGCCTAGTCTCGAAGGGTATAAAACCTGAAAATACAAAGAAATTAAAAAATGATCAAAATCTAAAAAAAAAGAAAAAGGATTGAAAAAGTAAAGAAAAAAAATCGTCCTCTAGTGAAAACCACTTTGGTGGCACTTTGGGCAAGTACCTTGGTGAAAACCTAGCAAATAGGCTCCTCACGTAAATAAAGCACCTCCATCTATCCGTTGGCTCATTTGGTCCTATCATTCTTTGCACTACCATTCATCCATTACCCATTTGCATCCTTATCATAGTTTGATGATGTGAAGAATCGTATCCCTTTAGTACTACTTGGCATATTCCTAAGGTCAGTTTGTCTTACCTATATCGAAGTAGTCTATCATGTCACGCCGGGGGAAATTCATCATGGATCATATCAGGTTCTTGTATATCTTGAGGTTATTATCTCATTGAAAACACCAAAAAAAATCATAAAATCTTATCAAAAATCCCAAAAAATTTGTAAAACGTTCATCAGAAAATCCAAAAGCATCCAAAAAATTGTAAAGTCAAAATCTAAAACATTTAAAACACATCAAAATCCCTAAAAAAGACAAAACATCGAAAATCCAAAAAAGTGGTTTCCTTGTTGAGCTACGTTGTCTCTGAGCTTGAATGTAAGGAATTCCATCCTTGATGTGCCCTTAAGGCACCCTAGGTTAGTCCTTTAGGAGTCCATCATAATAAACTGACCTTTCTATCACTTGTTCATATCTTCATCCTGTAAATTGGGCGGAGTTGGTCGAACTATGTGGTCTATGCGTGTATAATGTAGGCAAGGCTCATCTTTGATCAGCTCTCGAGACCCCTAGGATAGGTCTTTTAGGTTAAGTTCTCGGTTGAACTGTCGAAAAGCCCTAAAACATCAAAATATAAAAAAATCCCTAAAAAATCCAAATTTCATAAAAGCCTTAAAACATCTAAATATCAAAAAATCCCTGAAACATCCAAATATCAAAAAATCCCTAAAACATTCAAATATCTTCAAAACCCCAAAACATTCATAAAACTCGGAAAATACCAAAAACATTAGAAAACATCCAAAATACCTAAAAAGCCTCAAATAATCAAAAACCAAAACATTCACATAAACTTTCAAAAAGACCAAAAACATTGAAATATTCCAAAATACTCAAAACCATCCATCCCATCTTGCTTTCACCCACAAAAAACCCTCACCCATAATAAATTGAGTGTCACCTTCAACCTTTGGTAAAGCAATAGAAAGCAACTATAGTGAGTCGTAAAGTGAGAACTTATGTGTCAAAATCTAAAGTATCGATCATAGACAAATGCGTTAGTGAAGTTTGTATCAATGAATCATCTTAGCATCATCATCCTAACATCAAATAACTCTCTGATCAACATGTCCTAGGATGTATCCTTCCTACAATGGGCATCAGTATCAAGAATCAACTTTTGTTAAATTAAACAATTCAAGAGATATAGATAACACCGACTATTTGTCTTTGATCTTTTCTTATGATTTACCTTAATATCCCATTCTAAGGACCTCTCGATGATGTTTATCAAAATGATTTAGAGAGAAAAGAATGGAGCATCGATCAATATATTTTGTTTGTTGTGCTTGTGGATATTCTTGTAATATAATCTTGGCACATACTTGCTTGGTTGTGTTTAGGAAGGTTGTTTGGAGTACGTTGTTGACTATTGTGTATGCTTTGGTCCAATATATTTTAAGCTTCTAACTTGCATTCCAATGAGGTTTTTGTATGTTAAGATGTGAACAAGAACTATCCTATCTGTTGGCGGAGTCAAAGTCCATTGCACTAGATACAATGTCATCCTGGTTATCAATCCCTTGATGCATTGTGTCTATGTGTTATATCAAACAATAAGGAATGACAAAAAATCGCAATCTCAATATGTGAGCACCTCATCATCCTGCATCTTGCATTGTCTCGTCACCATCTCTAATAAAGTCTCAATGGATCATGGACTTGTTGGATCTTTTGAAGCAATTATCGGGATCAACGATTATTTATTCTTTATTCTTCTATATTCTCTTTATGCTAACTTGGTATCATGGAAGACAAAAAAAACATCATCAATGCATCCAAAAATCATTAGCATACATGCATCTCATAATCATGGCATAAAACATCCATCCGCATAATCATTGCATATCACATCATACATTTTGCATCATCATTTAAGTTGTGTTGAATAATATAGATTTGTTATTATAAGCATCTTAAATTGTTACATATCATAAGCATTTGCATCCATACATCCATGTGCATACATGATCATCTCATTAATTGCATAGAAAATACACAAAAAGAAATACATCCACACAATCATAAGCATGAAATAAAGTGAACACATCGCATCATAAATCATTTGCATTTGTATCATATATATATCAAAAAATGAATTTCATGGTACAAAATTTGGATCGTTGTATGTATATAAGTGATAAGTATAATATCCACGAGGCTATTAAAAAGGAGCCCATGAATGTATATCGTTGACAAAGAATGGGGCAACAAAATCAAAGTGTGTACATCAAAAAGAAATCCCTGGTGGCTTCTACCCTCTCTGGCCTGCCTCTTAGGTTGATCCTCTGCTCGTGATCATGCATCACTGCACTATGAAAAATTTGGTTGTCTCAGTGTCATCAGTACATCTCAGTGATAGTGCATCTTATATATATGGCCTCTGTCACAACCTCTTGGTATAACTTGGTTAACATAGTCCTACCGTGTGTGGCAACCGTCATAGCCTCTATTTTTTGGTGTTGGGAAACCTCCTAGTCCCTCTCTACTATCATGACTTGTAACTGCTGTAGGGCTTGATCCCGCTCACCAGTTAATGTCTGCACCTGCTGAATTTGTGCATCTTTGGCATTTGGTGGTGATGGTGGTGGTGTTGCCTGTTGCTGCTGCAGTCCTTGTTGTACCACTGAAGGTTATTGTGGAACCTGTAGTCCCATTGGTGGAGCCCCAAAAACTTGACCATCTTGGCCATCATGTCCTCTGCCTCTCATCCCTCTACCTCTAGGTCTCCCTCAGGGAGGAGCACTCGCTACATCTATCAATCGTCACAGAGGGACAAACCAAGCATCATATGTTGGTGTAGCTTGTGTTGCCGCCTAACCTTGATCATAGGCCCAAGGCTGAGCTGCTAATTGTTTGAAGCTCTCGACTACCTCGGGAGCTAGAATGGTCGATCCCCATGTGGGAAACTTGCTGGATGACCTAGCAAAAATGGCCCTGTACCCATCATTTGGCCTATCCTGAATGTCTCCAAATTGCTGAGCCACCCTGTCTGGTTATAAGAGAGAGGGACCAACCATGTCAAGGCCCCGGGTTATGGAGGGCTGAGAGTAGAAGGCTGCCCTAACTCACCTCAGCTTAAGGGAGTGCTAGGAAATGTGGGACAAGAATGATAAGAACTATAAGGTCCTTTAACCACCCTACGAACCCGAGACTTAAAAGGGGGTTAGGCGAGTCAATTTTTAGGGTCAACTTTGTCTCAAAGAATTCTCCGTTTGAAGATGAAAGCGCGACTTCGGGATGACAACGTGACACATTGGTGTATCTTAGGTGAGCAGGCATCTGTACGACCAAAGGACTAAAGAGACAAGGTTGGACACAAGAAAATAGACTAACAACCTAGCTAACTACGTTCGAAAGGCCAAAAAGGTACTAGGACATAGATAAAATATGTAGGAATATGATAATGTAAATAAATAAGAGTAAGGATAGCGAGGATGATCTCACAAAGATGTTTGCTCGCCAGCTAGCTCCAAGATACTTCCCACCTGCACACAAAAGAGAGGAGAATGGTTGGGGGTTGTATAGGGGTCTGCCTCAGTCTAACCCCCATTTTTGTGTTTCCACCTCCATGGATAGCCAAGATGATGATAATGGAGGAAAGTATGATAAAACAAAGAATGGAGTAAAGAGCACTAAAACACTACAAAACAGTGTTATGCTACTCAACCAAATTATAGAGGAGAAGAGTAGAAAGCTCACCACCTCCACCAAGAGCTCACTAGCTAATGGGGGAGAAAATAAGAGGACTCAAGCCTCTTCTGCAATGTTGTTTGTTCCACACTTGCTCTACGGAGTTAACAGAGTGTTGATGTTGCTGCTATGGAGCACAAAAATGTTGCTTGAGAGTGAATTCAATGCTTGGAGTTATGTGTAGAAGATATGGATTGCTAAGAGAGATGAAATGAATGCTTAGAGTCTTGAATGAGTGAGGAGAGAGTGAATTTGAAGTGGAGATGAAGGAAAATGACCATATTCGGGTTGGTTGGTCGAAGGGGGTGTTACAATTCGACATCTAATGGGGAGTGTAATGCCTTTGTAGGTTCCAACCGCGAGAATCTTCCAGGGACGTAAGTGTGCTGCGTGGGCATCCCCAACGATTATTCCTCTGTCGACAACCAAAACAAACACCGAGTGGAATGAAGACAACGGGCTTATCTGGAATTTCGCCTTCAGATTTGGTTTTCTAAAGTGAGGATGTGTAAAAGGGGAATTTGCATAAGGGGTGCAAATTCACTTCTATATATTTTGCCCCCACTTTAGCGAGCATGAATACTGATGAATGCTTCGGTAAAGTAGATCGAAGAAGAAGTAGAGTTATAAATGTATACCTAAACTATTGAGGAAGCAAACTGCGATCTGGTGAACCTGAGAGTGCAGGATCAAAAAAAGGACTTCATAACTCCATAGAACTATGAAGTTGAAGAGATAAATCATCTTACAAGCCCACGAACCTACAAGGAAAGTGTATCCCAAGATCTCTCACTCGAAGGAGACCCAGGAAGTAAGCGCCTTACAGGCCCACAAACCTGCAAGGAAGGTGTATCCCAAGATCTCTCACTTGAAGGAGACCCAGGAAGTAAGTGCCTTATAGGTATGTAGACCTACACGGAAGGTGTATCCCAAGATCTCTCGCTTGAAGGAGACCCAGGAAAGCGGACTGCGTAGAGTCAAAAAGCGGCTTTATAGGCGCACTTGCAAAGTGACATGTTTACCTGCATATAGAACATGTCAGGAAGTGGCCATGCAAGTAAGTAAACAGACAGTCGCGCAGACCATCAGCAAGTCAAAAGAATTTCAAAGGGGTCCCTCAGGAACCCTTCAAAAGGAAGAGGGGTCCACTCAAGGGACACACCATTTGAAAAACAAGATCTAGTCAGGCTACCCCGAGCTAGATGTAAAGACATGAAATAGGTCTAGTCGGGCTTCCACCAAGCTCGACACCACATAATTCATTTGAGGTAAAAAATAAAATCAAAGGGGTCCCTCAGGAACCCGGCGTGAAGAAAGGGGGTCCACTCAAGGGATGTGTTGTTTGAAAGCTGGTGTCTTTTTTTCTTGAATCGATTCGTCATTAAGGAATCATTCTGAAAGATTTTCACTTCATCAAGGAATTTTAAAGGAATACTATGCCCCCACACAAGGGGAAGATCTAATTTGTTCACACTTCGAAGGAAGGTTCTCAAGTTCTTTCTTTACGAACCCATGATGGAGGAAACATGTTCCATTAGGATTTCAAATTGAGAATGCAATTCTTACAAAGAGGTGTGTGAAGATTCTTGAGAAAATATTCGTTGGCCATGAATGCATTTTATGAAGATCAAATTCATGCAAAGGTGGTGTTGTCACACATGAGAGGGACAACTCAAGCAAGAGATAAAGAAGCAAAGAGGAAAGAGAGCATGAACAAAGGGCATAAGGGTAGCTTGATATTTTGGGGTCAAAACTGCTCATAAATATATATAAGTATAATAATAGTATATAAATGAATTGTCATCAACCCCCTACTATATCAGGCCATGTGAAGAATGCACGAGAATACAAAGTAAAAAAATAAATTGGGTAACATGGAAGAGAATCCTAAATGCCCCCAACACTTCGCATCGTCCTAAATTTGCCAAAAGTCAATCATAAACATGGAAGAATGATGATACAAATAAATGAAGGTTTACAACACAAACACCATGCCGATATCTAAGCACCAATAGGGGTGACGAGGGTCATCCAGGCACACACAACATGATTACGAGGGAAACACATCACAACACACACATCTAATATAAAGATAAAGAAGAGGCCTCCCTCTAACACTGATCAACTAGGAGGTCATCCTCTTCCCACTCCAGATCATCGTAGGGGGAAGGAGGATGAGCCTACAGTGGTGGAATGTTAAGGGGAGGAGCTTTTAACCCTCCCGTAACAAGGGCTAAGGAAGAAGAACCCACAAGGTCTCCTCCACTCAACTTTTGTGGGTCTAAGGTCAACGACATCAGAAAGATCATTGATATTTCAAAAGTTCATCCACCAAATTAAATACGCACTTGACAAGAGTGCCATGTTTCAACTTGACGAATGGAGAAGGTTGCACTTGAGGTTCATCGTTGAGCTCACCGAGCGATTTAGGAGCGGTGACGAAATTAGGAGAGGTCGGGACTGGTTTTGTTACTAAGACATAACAAGTTAGTGTGGAGCCACCTTTCGAAGAAGGTGGGATCCTCTTACGTCCTTCATTGCTGGAAGGACCACTGTCTACGTTCTTCTTTGTCAGGGGAGGTGAACTCACCATAGACAAGGCAAGAAGGGCAGAGGAAGAGGAGGAAAAACCACAGTATATACGACTGAGGTGTTAGTCATATCTATGGGCTTTGAGAAAGGAGGGACATCCAGAATGGATGTCAACAAAGGTGACTCCACCGAAGGGGCGATGAACACCTGCACCTTTTTTGGGTTAGGTGCACATGCACTCACAATGAAATCCATAAGCGATACAAAGATGACATGACACGAGGCCCTAATATAGGGGCGATCATCTCCTCTTCCTTCCTCTAGAAGGTGATCTGCTCAACCAAGAGAGCCTTTCGTTGGTGCTTGCGTTCGCGTGCAAGGCGATTCTTATGACTCTTTGAACTAGAGGTCGAAGGTTGCAAAGGAGCAAATGACTCTTGCTCAACCATGGGAGTGTCCTTCATAGTTATTTCTAGTAGAGGGACAAACTCTTGGATGGGATCAGGAGGGGTAGGTTCAGAAACAGGGGGTAGTAAGCTCTAACGCCTTGGCGGTGGGCCTTTTCTTGTTCACTGCCTTCGGAGTAGAGGCGGTAGGAGGCCGAGCCATAAAAGAGTCCCCATGGGGGGATTTTTGTCTACCATACTGAACAAGCCTAGGCTCTGTGGGTAGGATAGGAAGCTCAAATGCAGGATGCTTGGGCCTTCGCCAAACGTGCACCATAAGATTCTCTCACATGTCCGAGGCGGAGGCGGATGGCACCACATCAGAGAGAGAGGAAGCATCAGGCTGAACAACAGAAGAGGAAGAAGGAGGATCTTGGTACCACTTCTCTTCTTCTCTCTTATGTGCCTTGATGACATCACTATCAGCTTTCAGGCAAGCCTTATGTGAAACAACATAAGGTGAATGAGGGTATCTCACTTTCAACCTGCAACGCCCTTTCTTGTAATTTTGATATGTCGGTTCATTCATAGCTACCAGCTAGGGGATACCCAACTTCACTCTAAAGAGTTCAGACCCCAAGATAATGTCAAACATAAGGTTCACAGACTTAGGTCCGATGAGAACCGACATGACAATACTACCTATAGGAGGTACAAAAAATTTGTCGTGCATGCAGATGGTACTCACACCTACATCGTATCCATCCTTATACAAAAAGTTGATTAACATGATCACCTCAGTTATAATATTCTCTTGAGATGTCGGATTAATGAGAACACCTGCTACGGTGTTTCATTTATCCTTGCGGGAATATAGAGAGGAGATGGTTCTTTGTTAAAGCCCATCGACAAGTCCTGTGAAAAGAAGGTTATGCTAGTGCCATTGCTCACAAGTTGCGCAAAGGGAATAGGTTGATGTAGGAAAGAGGCCATCACACACACTAAATGACACTTTCACAAAGCCTCTTAGAGGTTACAGGATAAGTAGTGAGCCAATTAAGGTTTCGTCACACAATACTTTTGGAACCTTCCAACTACACGTACTAGGGGTCGCAGGTTGGGTTGTAAGGCGGAAGCCTCACAACACTCGCACCTACAACACTCCTAGAATACGAGGAAATGAGATTTCAGTATTGCAAAATGAAACCAAAATATTTCATGTCGAATTCACCAAAAATGTAAGAGAGGGGGACCAACCACGTCAAGGCCCCAGGTCACGGAGGGACGAGAGAAAAAGGCTTCCCTAACTTACCTCAGCTTAAGGGAGTGTTAGGAAATGTGGGATGAGAATGATGAGAACTATAAGGTCCTTCGACCACCTTGTAGACCCGAGACTTAAAAGGGGGCTAGGCGAGTTGGTTTTCAAGGTCAACTTTGTGTCTCAAAGAGCTCTTTGTTTGAAGATGAAAGCGTGGATCTAGGGTGGTAGTGTGACGCGCTGGCGTCTCTCAGGTGTGTTGGCGTTCGTACGACCAGGGGACTAAAGAGATAAGGATAAACTCAAGAAAATAGACTAACAACTTAGCTAACTATGTTTGAAAGGACAAAATGACACTAAGACATAGATAAAATACGCACAAATACGATAAAGTAAATAAATAAGAGTAAAGATGGCAAGGATGACCTCACAAAGATGTTCGTTGCCAACTAGCTCCAAGATACTTCCACTTGCACACAAAAAAGAGGAGAATGGTTGGGGGGTTGTATAGGGGTCTACCTCAGTCATACCCCCGTTTTGGTGTCTCCACCTCCACAGACATCTAAGATGATGATAATGGAGAAAATTACAATAAAGCAAAGAATGGAGTAAAGAACACTAAAGCACTACAAAACAATGTTATGCTACTCAACCAAATCATAGAGGAGAGGAGTAGAAAGCTTACCACCTCCATTAAGAGCTCACTAGCTAATGGGGGAGAAAATGAGAGGACTCAAGCCTCTACTATAATGGTGTTTGTTCCACACTTCCTCTACGAAGTTGACAAAGTGTTGATGCTACTGCTATGGAGCACAAAAATGTTGCTTGAGAGTGAATGTTGCTTCAAATTCAATTTTCTAAAGTAAGGATGTGTAAAAGGGGAATTTGTGTAAGGGGTGCAAATTCACTCCTATACACTAGTAAATACTACTCAATGATGGTGTGTTTGTGACCTTGCATATATCGGGTCTGCTTGGAAAAGTACAACTGTTGGACATCATCATACCATGGTGGCATCTGTAGCCACAAGCGTTGATGAAAAACTGTCATATCATCAATCACCCGTCGCCAATATGGGAGCGCTATTTGTCCAGTGTGCCTCAAGGTGATGGCCCCTCTATATCTCCAAATTATGGGATCATCTAGCTCCACATCTGCCATCTGAACAATAGGTTGGAGCACGATAATGTGCTCCCATGCCCAAATATGAAGTAGAGTCACCCCTGCACCAATGGCTCTCCCATCATAGTAAATGAAGTCATGAAATTCATGATATAAGGAGGCTAGCATCACATGCCCCCACATAAAGAGTGTCCTCCTATGTAGCATTTGGTGCCACACCAAGCCCCATCCTGGGTTGAATCCTCTATTACGTCTGTTTGGAGCCACCAAACCTGAGAGATGGTTGCAATAATCAATCTAAAGGTGGGCACATGACCTTTGTACGACTCGAGGTTAATCTGAGATGTCACTAACATAATATCCTCCATCTCCTTCGCCTCGTGATAGGTGTCGAGTCCGACATCAAACCATATATCACATGATCGCTGTGAATGGGCAGGTGCAGGATTCGCCAAACATCCTCCAAGGTCACCATCACCTCACCTGTCGGAAAGTGGAACAATAAGGTCTCACTATGCCATATCTAGTACAGGGCAGTCATCATGGCTAGATGTGCCCGGATGATGGTGCATAAGCGACATACCAAAGGTCGATCTCTCCCAGGTGCTCCTGGTGCAACTCTAACAAATCTCTTAGTCTCTCCAATACAGTGGGCCTATGCTCCCATGATGTTAGAGGTGGAATGACCTCCTGCATCCACAAAGCACACAACATCAGGAAATCAAGGAAATTTGACTCAATTTGGAATTCACCTCTTACAAATTACAATAGTGTCACTATTTGCAATAGCGTTGCTATATTTTCAAATTTCAAATTGTGATGCTCGAAGGCATTTTAAATCGCAAATTGAAGCATGCGTCGCTGCATACCTTGGTGTCGCGATTTCCACTTTGGCAACCCTAACCCTAATTTCTAAATTGGCATGAGTGTTGCTAAATAAGCATGTGTCACCATTTAAAATTAGAAACCCTAATTTTAAATAACAAGAAAGCGATGCCATAAACAAATGCGTCGCTATAATTCGTTTTAGCGTTGTTGATTACAATTTGGGCATCGTTATATAGTGACGCCGTAAAATTCAAAAGTCTAAAGCGTAATAAATGCATCTAAAAGTCAAATTTCAAATCAAGTTTCGAGTTACATATAGGTGGTCCTACACCTGGAAGCCGCTGGAACTCTCAAACTTGATCAGAGATATGCTTGGGAAACTTGCGGTGTGCCATTTTGTCGGAGGGTCATACCTCAAAATAGTAAGAATCTCTTAAGTGTGAATGCACAAATGAATTGAAAGTGACCCTTCTTGGCTTATTTATGCTAGAAAATTAGGGTTTTTGCCCTAATTTCACCTTTAAGCTGGGGTTTATCATCATTTTCACTAATTTTTCCAATCATAGCCTAATTTTGCATCGTTTTTTGTGTTTTTGGCATAATTATTGCATCCTAGAGCCTTTTCGGACCCCTTGGGATAGTCTTTCATCTTTATCGAGAAATCAACCCAAAATTTCCACCCGATTTCTCTAGGGGGCAAGGAGTCAACTTTATCCTTCCGCTGGGGCATCTAAATAAATGAGAATTTTTTTATTTTTTGATTTGAGCAGCAGTTTTCATCCGAGGAGTGTTATTCTTTGAACTGAAGCAACATGTACCTCACTTCAAAGAGGGGCAAAATGTAAACACTGAAAAATGTCCCGATCAATATCATGCACTCAAAACAGGTTTACTAACATCATTTCCTCTAAAACCCATCATTTTTTTGCTTAATTGATTAAATTAACCTATCTATTTAATTAATTATATCATTTTCATCTATTAATCTAATTTATTAAATCGGGTTAATTCACCCCCTTTCATGCTAACATTTTATCTAATTAAATTAAATAAATCAACATATTTAAGTCTTCTAATTTAATTAAATAACCCTAAGTAATTAAATGTCATTTCATCTTTCCCCTTTCATTAAATCATTTAATTTAATGAAAATCACTTTATTCCTCCAAAAATCCCCTAATTGTGCGATTAAACTTTGTTTAATTAAACAATTAATCTAATTTTTCTCTAAGGACCTAAATATTCCCATAGAATATTCCTTATCCCTTTTTTGCACAATTAAGAATTTCTTTTAATTTGCAAAATGCCTTTTATCCTCACCCATGGGAATATTCCAAAAGAATATTCTTATTCCTCCATCAATTGAAAAGGGGATATTTTCACTTGGCTTCAAATGCATGTTACTTTGTAACTTGAATTGCAAGTTATCTTTTAACCTTTTGAACAAGTCACCATCAAAAGTGTGTTTGTTTAAAGAAAATGTGAACCCTTGATTAAATCCCATCATGCATTCTCATCCGTTGATGAGAATCCATGATCCATGCCTTTTCTTCCTTTCATCCTGAACCGTTGATTAATCTTTTCAATCTCAACCCTCCATTTCTCATTTGCTCTCTTATAAATAAAACACTCTTAGGAGACAAATGAATCCATCTTTTTCAAAGCAAACTTATGCTATTGAATCTCATCCATCTTTCAATTGCACACTTATGTTGTTGAATTAACTTGCATTCATACTCATATTTTACTCACTTTTAACTTGTTTTAGTTCATTTCAGTTGCATAAATAGCTTAAAACATCCATTAATGGCTTCCGTGCATTCATCTTGGCTTATCTATAATTAGGGTTTTAATCTTTTAGCTTAGAAGTACTTTATATTAGTTTAGCAATTGCATAATTACATCATTTTTAGCATAAAATTATGTTTAAATAGCTTGCATCATGTTCATTTTAGCATAAATCAAGTTTTAATCCATTTTATCACAATGGTTTCATCGATTCTCTTCCATAGAATCGATTGAAATAGGATTATTGATCACAGGATTGGGAAAGGGTTGTTGTTTCACATCAACATGACACCAATTCCAAAACAAGATAAATTTCAAATGGGTTAGAGTAGGAATTTAATTATTTTCGTAGTTTGTAGCTTTCAATTTCAGTAAACGCTTAGTTTAACTAAAAATTTGAATGATCTTGTTTGGTAGATTGAGGTTTAGTGGCTTCATTATACTTAGATTCATCATGGATCAAGTGTAATCTATCCACTCTAACAATCCTTGTCTCACACATATACAATCTTTTTATAGCCTTTAAATTATAGGACTTTACATCCATCATGTTCACGAGTCTCTATCAGAATGATAATGTCTTTTCCTTATGCTATGGGCCTCAACCTAGGCACTCTTCTCCATGGATTACCTCTATAATTCCAACTTACCATTGTCAAATATTAATGAGAGGGTCCACAATTCCTATTTCTAGTGTGTCATTCTATCACTAACTTGTGCCTTTCTATTTTGTAACCACGCCCATTTCGCCCATTTTCTTGCATCTTTTACTACCTTTACTTTTTGTCATTTTTTTCTCCTTTCTTCTTACTATACTATGGTTAGGTTCTCATTGAGGTATATTTGTGTACCTCTAAGAAACCTTTTGTTCCATTATATCATGTTATTATCTTCCATTTTCCTCAAGGTATCTTTTATGTACCTACTCTTGCCATCTCTTATCCATTTTCCAATCCTATTTTCTTGGCAAATGAATCTTGACCATTATAGTTGGTCTTTAAACACGTCTCTTGTTAACTCTCTTGTGATTTATTTCTTGCCATAGTCTTTTAGTCCTTTAATGATGATATTCACAACCTTATCACTTATGTCCTTTTCTTCTCTTATCTACCTCTTGAATTGTTTTTCTATGAGTTCCCTTTTTGTGTTTGATGGTGTCTCACTACTCGAGCCTAGGATTTGGCCTCCTCTATTTGTTCTCTTAGTTGGTTTTCTTTTATCTTGGATCTCTTTTATTTGTGAATCCTTGCTTCCTTCTAGCACTCTTGTCTTGTTTTATTGTACTATTTTGATTTGGTCTAAAACTTACCTTATTGAAATCTATTCTTGCTCGACTTTTACCATGGTGTTTTATAATTTGTTTAACTACTCTTTGAGTAGTTTGTTCTCCCTTGTTAATTTCCAATTGGATTTTATGACCTCTTTCATTTGATGTCTTCATATTGACCCCTTGCTTTTACAGACTAAAGTCTCTTTTTCATGATCATTAGCTTATTGATATATAATTATGAGGACCACATTAGGGTGTAGTAAGGCTATATAGATATGTATGCCTATCTTTATCCCTTTCTTCCTTATTTTTTGGGTGGGTTTCAACATCATTTTGTTTTGTAATTGATGTAGTGTGAAACCTTGAGCTCACTTTTTCCTTTTCTTTACTTCACTTTTGTTTTTGTTGGGTTTTTTCCATGACTAGTAAGGTCTTATGTGCTCTTTTTAGTAAAATAACTATGAAGTTTCCCTTTTTAGAATACTTTAATATTTGAGTGTAACTACATCTTATAATTCCTTTTTACTATTTTGCATTTACAACACATCTTTCCCTTATGTTTGAGAGGTTATTTTGAGGATATATTAGCACACATGTTCCCATGTGTTATTTGTTGCTTCTACATGAGCATTGAAATTGAGGTAAAAAATAATAGTTAAGGCCCACTCGTTGCTGCAGGGGGGTCCCAAAGACACGTTTAGATCAACAAGCATCTAGATAAGATTAAATTTTAGTTATCACAACTGCATAAAAATGATATTGTGTGCTCCAAACAACTATAACAGATGATAGAATTCAGAGTTTACATTTGTTATTTTTTGCTCCTTGGAGCTGCTCTTGCTACTATTCAGTCCATGGCTGATTTGTGACAGTTGTGCATAATATTTGTATATTTTGTTGGCAGCTATTTGACTGCCTTTTATATTGTACTCATTCTTTTACGTGGATCAATACGAAAAAAAAAATACATTGAGAAGTGAACTTAAAAACCCTGTAAACTATCATTCCCATGAGAGAGCTCTCATCTTGTTTACCCCTCAATTTTTTTTCTATTGTTTCAATATTAAACTAGTTATGTATTTCATTGATCTTCTTATCTTAATCTAATGTGTTAGTTTCTTCAACATCTTTGTTTGTTTCTGCAAATGTACTAGACATTCGCTATTTTCACATCCCACCCCTATATGATGTTTGTGATTTGCTTTTAAAAAAACACTTTGATTTGTTTGATGTTTATGATTTGCTTTTGATAAAATGGTTGCAATCATTTGATTTCAATTTTTTTTTTTGCTAGGCTGGCCAATCACATTGTATAATTTAAATATATTTCTTGCAATTTCTATACTTTGCATTTAACATATTTATAATTAGAAATTATTATTTATCTCTTTTCGAGTAATATAATTCAATTATTTTTTCAAACAATTTTGAAAAATAACATGACATAGATAGATTTGAGCGAATACTTTCACATTAAATGCAAATTGTGAGAGCTTTGCTGATGGATTGCAGACTCTATATGTGGCTACGAAATATGCATAGTTTAGGAATACTTCTCTTTGGAGTGTTTCAATTATTAAATGCTAGGGGAGATGACTCAGTAGTTGTGCACCCTAACTTCACGCTTCTAATTATCCTACATGAAAATTTCAAATCACTCCCAATTTTTTATAGCAACTTACTTGGCAAGTCCCACATCATCAAATGCCACATTAGCATGCATTTTATCAAAATGTAGTTGACCAATACTTGTGCATTCACATTATGGGTAGTTGAGCGTTGATGTCGCATCACATGATTGATTGCTTTTTAGATCAAAAGAATACATTTTGTTTAATTATGGATAGTCATGTCACAACTATTGATCATTATATAAACAACTACTATCATAACTATTGAGCATTATATAAACAACTTCTATGACAAATATTGAAACATGCTTCTCAAAATGTGCCATAAAAATATATCAGTGCCATAAGAAACTAGTCTCGAGTCTCAAGCACATAACTGGTAACTATGAAAACCCTAACACGTTCTATGAAAATCGTAATTTATTTCTTTGGCCTGCTCCATGAAGGTATTGTAAATAAATGATGTTTCATGTTTTCTTGTTTTTGCTTCAAGGAATGGGATTTTCTTTTGATAAGTTTTCAGTTACGCCGGTTTGTGCAGGGGTTAGGGTTTCGTTACTGGAAAGGAAGGGAAAGGGAGGGAATTTAGTAATGCCTATTTTAATGTTATATGATTTTCCAAAAACTCTAAAAATTTATGTCTGTAAACAATAGTTTTCCAATCATTTCAAATATACCTGTTTTACTATCTTGCTTTACGGTTTACTGCCTGCTCGCTCTACTCAGCTCTGTAATCTATTTCTTGATATAAAAAAAGGTTTCTTAATACATAAAAGTCACAAATCGAAGGGTTGTAACTGTGGATGGCGATTTTTGTATGAGGATGTAACAGAATAGCGAGGCCGAAAATCGTAGCATTCAGATTTGCTTATGATCAGCTTCGTCTTCTCTCTTTTTCTGTTCCTGACTGGTGCAAAGGGCTTCTTAACTCCTTTGGGGCAAGGGCTTAACAATGGCGGACATTTCAAATTTTTAGTAGAAAATAAGAGGCGTGCGGTCCGGTCAATTGCTCTAATAACAGAAAAACAAAAACATCAAGAACGTTGTACAGTTTTCCTGTAATTTGCCCTTCAATTTTTTATCTTGTAATTTAAAATTGAAATCATCAATTCGAAATTCTCTCAACAGAGAGGCTTTTCCCCAACAATTGTTCATCGGGTTCTTATGATGTTAAAGTTAACAGAACAGTATGTATACTGGTGAGGAGTTAAATTTAACAGTCAATTGCAATGTAGCTGCAGAAATGAAAAATGAAACAATGACAGATCTGATAAACTTAAACTGTGATTCATTTGATTAAAACAGTTGCAGCAGCAAAACGGTACTTAATGTAGCTACCTAGTCGCTTCACAGGTATCAACTATGAACAGAAAATGTACAGGCATTAAGTGCTATTAGACCTTTCTGTTTTAAAATGCCAACTTTACATCATCGATGGCTATATTGGCAGCAAACTTCAAACCACTAGACAATATAAAATATGTGAAAATAATCAGCAGACCCACGTAAGACTTTGTATGATGTGAATAAATTAGTTTGACAGTAATAGAATACAAAACTCACGATGCAAGTCTCTTGTGAGCAAACATATAGCTATGTTAAACAAGTTCCAAAAAACACAAACAGATTCAGTATAAATGCTAAGAAATGACTTAGCATTATTGCTATTGGTAAGAGTAGTTGTATAATTCACTTCCATTTTTTCTAACAATTTGAAAAATTAAGATGATATAGATCGATTTGAATGAATATTTTTGCATTCAATGCAATCATGAGAGCTTTGTTGGTGGGCTGCCGACTCAGTGTGTCGCTACGAAATATGCACAGTTAATGCATATTTCTCTCTGCAGCGTTTCAATTATTAGATGCTACATGTCATCTCAAAGTATTTATAGTTAATGCATATTTGTCTCTGCAGTGCTTCAATTATTAAATGCCATTTGTCATCTCACAATGTGCATAGTTAATGCATATTTGTCTTTGCAGCGTTTCAATTATTACTGTTTAGAGCTGAAGGTTTTGTGTCCTTTGTAGTGTTTTGCTAATCAAATGATTGCAATACTAACCTGCTTATCAGTACGAAGTGTTTCATGTTTGTGAATTACATAGCATATGCTATTCACTGTAGTCATTTATCTAATTAGTCAATATAACATGAAGCAATACTTTGAGTTGCATGAGAACGCAAATATGTTCTTAAGAGTGAAAGTTCTATCGTTTCAATAGCTCATTTGGCATTTGATATATGCAAGAATTTCTATGCTATTGCAAATAAAGGAGAAGCTTGATTCAAGAATCTGACCTTGTACTTTGTTGTCGAACAATTGATTACAGTTGTTTTGATATGGACCTTTGTGTCCTCTTTCAATCAGAAGTATTCCTTCCTATTACAAGAACTAATTAGACAAATGAGTACAATTTTATGTGTTTATGAAAAA
Source organism: Sequoiadendron giganteum (assembly GCA_007115665.2). Taxonomy (NCBI): domain Eukaryota; kingdom Viridiplantae; phylum Streptophyta; class Pinopsida; order Cupressales; family Cupressaceae; genus Sequoiadendron; species Sequoiadendron giganteum. The sequence continues at coordinate 102,595,893 of CM021101.1, forward strand.
ACAGAAATGAAGCTGATGAAAAGAGCTGCACAAGTAAACACTACTGATTGTGGGAGGATACCCTTTCTCTCATGATCGTAGAATTTTTTCTTTATTTGCTGAATGTACTTGCTTCATTATCTCAAGGAACACAATCCTTGAAGGCACTATGTGTGGCACTTTGTAGGGTGCCTTGGTGGACCCAAACATTCTAAGTATGGTGAATTTTGGACAGAAGAACCAATTTTCCCCATTATGTTTTAGTTCACTATCGGGCTTTCTCGAAGTAGGCTTGATCAAGTCCTTGATGTCATTATCCATTCTTGGCCTTCTTGTCCCTAATCTTGTCAATGAGGGATTGAGAAAGTAATTCAGAATTCTTAAACATAACATATGACACATACTTGTCATGACTATCCATATGGGGGGTCCACAATTGTATGGGCAAGAGCTTGCCTCTAGGGAGATTGGAGATTTATACTAGATGTTCAAACATTTAGGCCAATATTTTGCTATGGTATATAAGAAGATGTGACATGGAACTAAATACCTCCTCAACCTTTTTGTTGTACGCCTTTTCTTAAAATCAATTAATTCGGTGTGAATTTAATGAAGCAAGTACTTGCCTTAGTTAAATAATGTGTTCTAATGTGGAATTTTGGTATCCATAACAGTGATTGTTGATGCATGTTGTATTTGATCATCAACATCTCGTCTACTTACTTGATCATATAGCTGGTATGTCACTTGAAAGTATGAGAGCAGCTTACTTAGCTCAAAGGCTTATTTTCATCTTTAGGGGTTTTTGGTTTGACCTTTGGATCATCATGGATCCTATGATGGGGTAGTCACGAACCATTTTATCTTTCTTATATAAAAAGGTTAATCTTTTAGATCCAATGGTTTCCTAGCCTCGTGGTCTAGTTGAAAAACTTTTTGAATAGTAGCCTTGTCGAGATCAAAAATTATTTGCCTAATTACATCCCACATGGTATGGGTGTTTGCGTTATAACAATTGTAGGGCCATTTAAATTTTTTGGAGTTGGTAGATAGTTGGGTATTATTGCTTTTGCTAAATCAAGTGCCCGTGGATTGTAAATAGGAGGTGGTTTGACCCTTTTGTCATAGAATATTTCAAACAATTGTCCTCTTGGTATGTGAATTACTGAGTCCTTGATACCCCTCTTCAAATTTTTGAAGAAATTTCTTGTAGAGTTTTCTTTTCCAGTAACCCTCTTGTACCTTTTTGGCCTAGGGGATTACTTCTAAAGTATATTGACTTGCAATTCTCTTATGGGCCATTTTGGGAAGATTTTAATACAAATAGATCTACATTTTTTGGTTTAGGGAGTATTATATGCTTGGTATTTCATGTTGGGGCACACAAAGGTTTCCAAATTTTCCATTAGAGTTTAAAGACAACATAAAAATAATTCATAGCCATAGCCTCAAATATATGTGCCCTAACTTTTCCCTATACAACCTATCTTTCAATTCCTTTAATTACAACAATTTATCTATTTTTCAAGATAAGTATTCAATGTGTGAAAGCTCTAAATACTCTCTTGCGAAATTACTCTTGGAATACCCTTGTTTGATAATGGCTACTTGAATATCTTTGCTCCACTTCTCACTTTTAACAATTCAATTGTAGGATGAGAAGAATTAGGGCAGAGTTTTTTCCTTTTATTACTTGGCACTTGTATGTGCATAGTAATTATACTAACGGTAGCCTCCATTAATTATTCTGCTCTCTTTTCCTTTAGAATGTTAGAAATCATCATGTTGCCTAAGGTTTTTGAAACTTTTGATTTGATTAACAGTTCACATTGATATACAATAATCGACAAATGATCAATGGTGTGTGGTAAAATGGGGAAAGCAAAGATGCGTGCTTTTAGCTTTTGCTGTTTTACCTAGAAAAGGACATGTTGCCAACTAAACTTCATTAAGTGGCATCAAGATATGTCATCTCTGTCTTAATCATCATAGGGTAGATTAGAGAATTACATTGGTGCTTTCCTTGGTTGACATTTGGCAATATTTCATTTGTCCTTCAAGCCATGAACCCCTATGAGTAACCATATATTTGTTCATTGTCCAAGAGAAATGAGACACATCAGGCTAGGTGTCTATCACGTAGTTGTTAATATTCTATGTGATTGAACAATGTGCATTGATTGACAAAAAATCGATGGTCAAGGGAAAAATAGAGGGACTAAAACTAGTCAATAGTTGCTTCTATTGTTTTGTCTTGAAGAAAATTCAAAAGCATGTTTTACCTTCAAAAAATGCCTAATAGGGAGAATGGGCCCACCATAGAGGTGCTATTGATCCACCTAGCCAATCCTTATTCATTCCACAAAATGTGAACCTATGTGGTTGTGCACATATTCACATCTTAACCAATTGGGTTTAAAATTTGTGTTAAATGAATGTTAAATATGACTTAAAAAAACCCACCATTATCCTTTGTTTCATTTGATTCAAGATCCAATGACATATGTTAATCAACACACGATCAACGACCTATGGTAAAACAACATGATCAAAAGTGCTTGTTTGCTTTTGATATTTTGTTGTAGAGAAAGGTAATAATATATGCAATCATCTATGGCATTATGCTATAACAGTCAAGAAACCAGTCAAAATAGCAGTCAACAACATTTTCAAAAATATGTGAGATTTTGAGGAAAATATTGGTCACATCTGAGATCTGAAATATCATGACATTTTAAAGATGTCTGCTTCTCTGGCACGAAATACCCTCATATTTGCAGCTTGGGCACCACACCCTATGCCAATGGAATTGTTTGAGAAACCTGGTTTGAATCACAAGGGGCTTGTTATCCAATATAACTGACATCTGAAGTCTTCAATTGGGGTTGCACAGTCTACAAATACACTAAAATTCCTCCAAATTTTTCTTTGCTAAATCATGATAATGCATTGTGGGAATTGTAAATGGGATAGTGCTCACTGCAAATGTCTACCTTCTGCCCTTACTATTTCTTTTTCTTGCTGTTTAAATGGCTACTCTTTTGCTAATCTATCTAGCATCTATCAGCTTTTCAAGAGGATGATAACAGTATATTTGTTTCTTATATTAAAAACTATGTATGCCCTGTTGTTTCTTATGTTTCTTTGCTACTCTGGATGGCATGCTTTTTGGAGTTGTACTACTTTATATTCAATTTTATCCCTTGTGAGTGAGCTTTTTGTTTGTTAACACTTCTACTTTTAAATAAAATACTTGATCTTTTCAAAAAAGAAAGCTGTATCAATGCAGTTAAATTAAACTAAGCAGTTATTTTAATTTTTTCTTTCACTTAGTTACTTTTGTTCTGGATATCCAGACCTAAATGTTTTCTTATATTGAAGGCTTGATTAACAATACTTTTTCACAATTGAAATTTGGGAAATCTTAGGAAACGTTCTTTCTATTTGGTTGCAGTGTGGAAATGGATGAGGATGTTAAACGCCTGCAACAAGGACTTGTTGAGGTTGAAATTGAGGCTGAGCATCTTCTCTTGGCAAAACAACAGGTGAATAATATGTTTGCTGTTGAGAATTGCTTAGTTTTGAATCGTTTACAATTGTGAAGCAGTCATATATTAGTAGATAATTGATGCTTACACAATCATAATATTTAGAGAGGCTTTCGAATAACTGTGTAGAAAACATTCATAACATTGACATTTCAGATCTTTCCGCTTTTAAAATAACCGTGTAGAATAATTTCATCCGCTTTTCAAATAACTGTGCAGAAAAATTTCATAACATTGACATTTCAGATTTCAACAGAGTTATTTCAAAAGCAGAGAGATCTGAAATGTCAATGTTATGAAACTTTTCTACATGGTTATTTCAAAAGTTTCTCAATCATATTTTACTTATCTCAAGTTGGAAACAGCTGGTTGAGTGCGACAGGTCCAGGAATAGCAACCGAGAGGCTCTAACAGCATTACGAAAGCAAGCTCAAACTTCAAAAAGTAGTGTTCCTTCACCTTATGAATCATTCATGAAACAAATGAGGGGAAGTGATGCTAAAGTCAAGGAAATTTGCAGAACTTGTGGGGACCATGATTCAACTGAGAATACATGGATGATGTTTGCTGGAGGAGATATTTTTGCACGCTTACCATTTCATTCAGTTCATGTCAGCCTAGAGAAAGGTATGCAATGGAGAGGGCACTCAATGCATTTTTGTTTCTTTGATGTGAAGAATTTACCTGTAATGTCCCCTTTTGGGATATTTCTAATTTTAAGCATGCAAAACAATAATCATTACTAAAAACTGATATTGGTAATAACAAGTATCAACTTTACGGTTATATTTAGATTAACAGTAACACATAAAATATTGTAATATTGAGAGCAATACATCATAGTTAAAACATTATAATATTTAGATCTATAGTTCATACATCATTAATATTTGAATTTGAAATATCTTACTTGAGGAGAACCTCAAGCCCAGGAGCACTCCTACGCCTCATGGCTCATGAGTGCTCCATCTTGGGGTGGCGTACTTGAGAAATACCTCAAGTCTAGGAGCACTCATTTGCTCTCGGCCAACAAACATGGTAGGTCTCAGATCCACTCTGTTTACTCACATGGATGTATTTCCAACATCCACAAAGAGTAAATGAGAATAACTTACATAACATAATGTACGTACTAGAACACAGTGCACAGAATAATCATACTGTCTTTATTGATAGAGTGTATGCAAATACAACCATCCATACTCTAACAATGTAGCACAAGTACATAGCAGAATTGTCTCCAGGATCATATGAGTATAATCAGCCTAACCACACAATAGTGTTTCCTGACTACATGACTCAAGTACATAGAGTACGCTGGCGGTGGTTGAGATACTGTCCGTCACGTCTCGTCATTATAACTAATTACTTCTTCAGGGACTGAATTATTGAGACAACTAACTAACATGACAAGTACATAGAAAATATTAACATTAACTAAAGTTTTATTTATTTATGACTTACGACTGACCGAGTACACTCTCGACCGACTACATCTTCTCCCCCCAAAAGTAGTTGTCTTCCAGACGATTGAAAACCAAAAACGAGGTAGGCAAGTCTTTGTATTTTTTTCGTTTAGCTAACTCTCCCTCTCCACTGCCATACGTTGTGCATTCCTCCAACTGTGTGTCCCTTTGCGCCAACTGCCTATCCCTCTTGCTTAGGACTACGTCCTTCTCGGCCAATGCCCGGTCCTTCTATGCCAATTGCCCCTCGAGAGTGGCAACTCTCGTCCGCTTGACAACCATCACTTGAGCCAATTGAGCCAACACTCTGTTCATCTTAGCCAACACTTGATTCTTCCCTGCCAACTCTCGCCTAGTAGTCTCGACCGGCTTTGTAAACTCCAAGATCCTCTTAGCCTCATGTACCACTAAGGAATCATGTCCCATGTCAAACTGTGATGGTGTTGTGCGTGGCGTGACTTGAACTGACTGTGATATTGGTGACTTTGGGCGTGAGGTTGGCGGCTTTGGCTATACTGTGGTGGCTGGTTGCATTGGGATTTGGCAATTCAATTGAATCTGATGGAGGTCACGGGGCAACGCCCCCAGCGAGGTCTAGGGGTAGTGCCCCTTATGGGGGTCTGGGGGCAGCACCCCCAACAGGGTCGAGGGGCAGTGCCCTCGCTGCCAAGACCAATTTAAGGCTTCTGAAACCATACAAAACTCCATGGCGCACCTCATTTTCATGATTTTTTGAGTGGCAAAAAATAATGCTGACAAAGTCAAAAAATATAGATTTTGCATTGTTCTTATTCCCTGTCCGTACTTGTACCTTGGCGTATGACTTTGCTCTCCTTTTCTACCTCATGTTTCCTTGCTCGTCAATTTGCCTTTTAATATTCGTACGACTACTTTTTTCTTCTGACACCATACGACCTTTTTAACCTTAAATAATGGTATGGTCTGTTTGGTGCTTCTTTCCCTGTACGACTTTGTGCCATGCTTTGTTTCTGCTGATTTAACTTGTGCTCCTCCACTCTGAATGCTCACGCAGAGACCCTTATTGCTGCACCCAATGTTCCATACGACTCTCCTTTTATTGGTTCCTACGACCTTTAAATTTATGATTGGTATGATTTGCAACTTGTTCACTCGTACGAATTCCTTCTTATTATTTCGTACAACCCTAATATGTATGTTCGAGTGCCTGGCAACTTGTACGACCTTTTCTTCTTTCCTGTATAGACTTTTGATGCCTCTACTGGTCGCACGCTTGGGTTTGATACATTGTACGCCTTTTTGTGTTACGCCTGTCCACCTGTATGAACTCTTTGGCGACTCTTCACGTACGGTTGGCTCCTTTCCGCGTACGGATTTTTGAATGCCTCGTATGGAATTTTTATCTGTGTTCCTAACTTGTACGACCTTGTTCTCCCATACAGAATCACTCTCCTTGTGCCGTACGAAAGGTTTGCATACTCTTCCAAAGGTTTGCCGTACAATTTGATCACTTGTCCATTTGAGTTCCTTTCTCCGTACACTGTTTCTCTTGTGCTACTTGTTTCTTCTGTTTGCTTGGTGTCTTAATCTTTTGTCTTCTTTGTTCAACCTATGACTCTCCTTGAACCGTACGGCCTTTATTTTAATGTCTTTTATTTTTATCTTTTCCCATTTTGAATTTTAATTTTTTTTTAATCTCCTTCCCTTTTAATTTTCCATCTTTTCCTCTTTTTTTTTCTTTTTCTCTTGTCTTTTTTCCTCTCTCATCTCTTTTTTCTCTTTCCTCCTCATCTCTTTCTTTTCTCTCCTCGTCTTTTTTTCTCTCTCCTTGTCTCTTTTTTCTCTCTTGGTCTCTTGGTCTCTTTTTTCTCTCTTGGTCTCTTTTCTCTCTCATCATCTCTTTTCTCTCTCTTCGTCTCTTTTTTCTCTCATTCATTTTTTAATTGTTTAATTGTTCTACTTTATTTTTTTCATATTTTGGCTCTAACAATATTTTTGTACCTCCTACTTGTTCGGACTTGTGGGCTGGTGTATCGTCCAATTCTGGTACTCTTCCTTTTTACTGTTCATACTCGACTGGGAATGTTTGGCTGGACGTGCCCTTCTCCTCTTCTTCTTGAGTTTCTCCAATCACTAGCATGTTGCACTCTTGGTGGAACACCTCGTAATCTTCCATTTGCCAATGAAATAGGCCATTCAGCAAACTTGTTTTGTCCTCCGAGCAACTCTCAAGTTCAAGTACGCCATCGGCATTCGGTTTCATAGCTTTCCTCCTTTCATCAACGTCCAAGTCACCTTCGTCCAATTTTGATTCAGAGGAAGCCAATTCTTCGCTCACAAGCTTGTTCTTCAAGTCAATGATGTACTTCCTCCCGTTGCTCTCGATCGAGAGTGTGTTCCTCTTCCGGTTATGATCCACTCTGACTGCCACCAACCATCCTCTTCCGAGCAATGCATTGTACGCCTTCTTCTGCAATGGGATGACGACGAAGTTCAACACGAATTGCTGCAAATTCAATCGTCACCTTCTGCACCATCAATGTTCCCAACTGCTTGATGCCATGCTAATCGACACCCACTAATTGGAATGTTGGTGGCCAAAGTGTAGGCTTTCCCTAGACTCTTCCATGTGTCTTCGGGTAGTACGTTGACTCCCGATCCTCCATCGACAATAGTGTTTATCAGGATTTTGCCTCTGATCTTCATTTGTACGATTGCTGGCATCTTCTCGATGTTTGTCGTCAGCGGCATTGGGTCGACGGTTTGTTCATCGTACGGTGGTGGTTCTGCTATCAATTCCTATTGGTGGCCTTCTTGCTGCCGACATTGGTCATCACTGACTATGTTCATGATCGCCAGTCCCAACTGTGGCATAGTCTACAGAAGGTCAGTCACTTTTATTGGTATGGTGGTTTGTAGTACTTGCCGTACGATGTTGTTTTCCGCTTCCGACCGCCAAGAGGTGTTTGGGTTCTCCAGAGATGTTTTGTTCTCCTTTGTCATTGCTAGTTCTACCTTTGCTTTTGCTTCCCTCATTCTTTGTTTCTCCGTACGTGGGTTTGGGTAGGTGGCCATCTTCGTTTGTGCTCTAGTAATCGCCAGTATCTCTTGCTCCTCCACGACTAACATGTGGATACCTTTATGCTTGGGGCATTCATTGTCTTCATGATCACTTGGCCCACACCACTTGCACAGTCTTTCCCTCGAACCTTGGCCATTATGGCATTCCTTGGCGAAGTGGCCCCATTCGTTGCACTTCCGACATTGTATCATGGGCCTTCCTTTACCATTGTACTATATCTTGCTTCTCGCACTTCTGTTGCTTCGGTAATCTCCAAGGGATGCATTTATATTGTACTGGGGCTTCGGTGGTGTATGTGGTGTATTTGGCAGTGTTGATGGTTCTCCCTGAGTGAAGAGTACTTGTGTACCCATTGCTTTTAGATTGTATGGGCATTCCTTGATGGAATGTCCCATCACTTGGCAGATATTGCAAAACAACTTCTTTAGGCAATTTGTCTTTGTGTGACCTTCCCCCTTGCAATCCATACATCACAGTTCTTTGGCTCCCCTCGTACTCTCCTTGTCGGCCTTCAATTCTTCATCATTCTCATCATGTCCTTCTCGAGTGCTTGCACAGTTGTGGACTCTTGTCGTTCGTACTCTCGTCGTCGTCTGTCTTCCTTTTCCCTCAAGAGGATGTTTGATTTTCACTCTCTATATCCATCGCCCAATTGTACGCTTCATCATAAGACGATGGAGGCTCGACTTCCATTTTCTTTCTCAGTGACAGGAGTAACCCTTCGATGAACCATGGCTTCTTCAGCCTGTTCGTCGACTAAGTCTCTAGTTTTCCCAACAATTATTTGAGTCTCCGATTGTAGGTTCGCACGTTCTCGTGCTTCCCTTGCTTCTTACTGTAGATCTCTGCTGCAATTTCATTGTCATCCCTAGGAGTTTGAATTCATCTTGGAATGCCTTCTTGAGTAATCTCCATGATGCCCTGTGCACTTGCTCCAACTCTGTGTACCAGTTGATGGCATTGTCTCTCAGTGTCGTTGGAAATGCTTTCAGCCAAAAGTCCACATCATCTTGCCCGTTGGCTATCCAAATTGTCTCGCACGTCTTACAGTGCCGTACTAGATCTTTTGATCCATTCCTCGTAAATTGTGGCAGCTTCTGCTTCTCAGTTGGCGGAGTCACCATCCTTCCTCAATGCCCTCCTTGTGCGTTAGACTTGACTGGATTGATTCTCTCGCAACGTCCCGATGCGTCACTTGCACTCTCGGCCATGTTCAAGTCTTCCCCGCATCCTCTACCAACGTCCTCTACACCTCAAGTCTGCTTGGGTTCGTTCCGGTATTCCCTTTGCCCTGGGGTCTTAGGCCCAGATCTTCCAACTCTTGGCCCTTCGTCATCCGATATGGATAGCTCTCTCATACGACATGCTGTTTTCAAGTTCTTCTGTCTTTTCATTTTCATTTTCATTTATTTTATATTTTGCTCTATTTGTTACTGATGGTGTTCTAGAGTTCCCCTCGTCAATTTCCCCACTAGGGTAGACAATATTTTGGTTGATTTCGTTACAATATTCATCTACTCCTTCGGTGGTTTGTTTTAATTTCCTCTGTTGGTTCTCTTGTTCTTTGAGTCTTAATGATCTTCGTACTTGTTCCTCGACAATTTTTTGCCCTTTCGGTACTTGGTTTTTGTCTTTGTTGAGGCGTATGGGCATTAATTGCCGATCGTATGGGCCCTAGTTGCCAAACGCACGTCTTTGGCTTGTATCTCGTTCCTCCTCTTCTTGCTTGGTTCTCTCCTCATACCGTTGCAGTATTTGTTGCCTCCTTTGTTCTTGATCCCTCTTAGCTCAGAGATCCTGTAAGATAATGTAGTGGCGCGTTATGAACCTTGGCAGTCTGGTGAGGAGATGGTCGACCTCTTGGTTGACGTGTAGTCTATCCCAAATGACTGGTTGAGGGATCTCTTGCCTAAGAGCTTCCCTCCGTACGTGGTCCCTCAACGAGATTTCCCACTGCAGAGGTCTTCCGTCAGAGCGTCTTCACGATCCTCGTTTGCTTGTACTGGCTCTTCGGTTGGCTGCCCCATCACAACGCCATTCTCCCGTTTGGGTGGTCGCCGAATTCACGTAGGCAACAACGCCAAATGTTTACTCACAAGGATGTATTCCAATGTCCACAAAGAGTAAACGATAATAACTTACAAAACATAATGTTTGTACTAGAACACAATGCACAAAATAATCATATTGTCTTTATTGATAGAGTGTATGCAAATACAATCATCCGTACTATAACAATGTAGCACAAGTACATAGCAGGTCTCCAAGATCATATGAGTATAATCAGCCTAACCACACAACAGTGTTTCCTGACTACATGACTCAAGTACATATAGTATGCTGGCGGTGATTGAGATACCGACCGTCGCGTCCCTTCATTATAACTAATTACTTCGTTAGGAACTTAATTCTTGAGACAACTAACTAACATGACAAGTACATAGAAAATATTAGCATTAACTAAAGTTTTATTTATTTATGACTCACTACTGATTGAGTACACTCTTGGCCGACTACACACTCCATCTCTTAGTCCACCTTGGAGGCGTTCCATCTTCCTTGATCAAGCCTAGGAGTACTCATTCGCCTCCCAACCCGTGAGCGCTCCATCTTAGGGTGGCATGCTTGATAAGATGCATGATGACTGCCTTCCTTAACAAGCCTGAGAACACTCATACGCCTCTTGGCCCATGAGTGCTCCATATTGGGGTGGCGTGCTTGATGAAGGAAAGATCGGTGCTTCGTCTCTCGTGAACTCGGAAGGTTGATTGGCCTCCCTATTTGTAAAAATACTTTTGATAAATTGAAAATAGATTGGTAAAAGAATCTACTATATTAATTGGTAATCAAATATCATTATGCAATTACAACACACACACACACACACACATAGTTATTCCTAATTTATATATTTTAAAACTTACTTCCCAATATATCCTTGCTAAAAACAATATTTATTTCCAATAGATCTCTTATATTCTAATTTCCTTCCATCCAATCCACTTGATATGATATGCTGAATGATTGTGAGTTGATTGATATTGATGGATTGACAAGTTAATGTTTGAATAATGCTTGAATGACTTTACACTTAATAAATTGATGATGGAATGTTTTGATGATTGAATGATTGATACTTGAATGATTGGATTTTTGAATGATTTGATGATTGAATGTATTGATAGACTTATTGCTGTTTGCTTGATTGATCTTTTGATATTTTGATTGCTTGATTTCTTGATGGATAGATGAGTGACAATTGCTTGATTTCTTAATGAATAGATGAGTGATGATTGTTGATTGAATGTCAATGAACTGATTTACCCTTTATATCCATTTCTTGAAGGAGTCACCACCCTTCATAATAAATGGGTCACCACCTTTCATGGCTGTCTTTTGAGAATAATACCTTATAATTCTCAGACAAGGGAAGTCAGGACAGAGGACAACAGGCTTCTTGTGAAAATTCAGAGGTCTACTTTTGTGTCTTGTTTAAGAACTCCAGAAAGGGATGAATACTCGCCCATGGATATGACGAGCTCTCAAGTCGAGTTCACGGCGAAGAAAGGGGTTTACAGAAATGTGATAGCAAAGAATTGGCTGGCCAAACCTAAGAAGGGCAAGTCTCAGTTTCCTCGCAACTTACACATGAATCACTTTGTGGATGAGGTGGCCGATATTGTGGTGCTGTTGTACAGGGTAAGAAGAAATGAAAATGTTCGCGGCTTCGAGGAATGGATGTACTTCTTCATCTAGATCATATTAAGCGGGGAGCAATTCCTCGACTGGGCAAAGATTATTAGTGACCGTCTGCACGAGTTGTTGACATTCTTTACTTTGAACAGATTTTTCTTTATGTCATCATACTTGATATATGCAATTGCTAGTACGCGACCTTGCTCTGGATTAAGGCCGAGTGATCTGCATCCAGAGAAAGTGCCAATTTATGATTATCTTGACAAACTACAACTCCACAAGAGCTTCCTGCATTTCAGGAGAGTGGCTGATACTTTTACCATTAGAATGGTTAGGGAATTGCAAGGGCGTCCTACTATGAGGTTATCTCCTGAGGCAATGCAATTTGTGAATTTCTGTGGCAGCCATTTTATTCAATTCCAAAGGTTTTCATACATAAGAGTGGGCGGTTATGCTGGTTTTCCCATTAAGCTGCCTAGATACCTTGAAGATAAGTGGATAGTTATTGAGGTAAGTAGGCAATTGGCTGATGTTAATAGATTGTGCCAGGGTAGAAAAAGGTTAACAATCAGTTTCCCCTTTGGTTTTGGCTCTTATAGTTGTCAATCTATGTCTGATGCTTTGAACATTGAGAAAGAATTATCCAAGTATAACATGCATTCTTATGAGGAACGGGCTTCTTTTGACCTTAGGATTATATTAAGAATAATTTGAAATTGAGCCCTACCTTTTATTATCAACCTGACCTCGAAGATTATTGGGCTGATTGCTTTGATGAATATGAAGTTAGAAGAAGAAGTTGGATGAGATTAACAGTAGAACAAATCATCATCAATGACCTGAAATGGGACCTGTAGGGCATTGTTGAAGATGGGTTTGACATGGTTGACCCAATATATAATGATTTGATAGAAAGTTGGTCTATTCTTGCTATGGATTGGAATTTCAAAGAGAAAGAGACCATCGAAGCTTGAACAACTGATGTTCTCACTAGAACTCGAGAATGGATAACCAAGAAGAAAACTGAACAATCTCGTCTTCATACTAGGTCTAAAGATTCACAACCCACTGAAGGTACCTCTCAAGCCTCAGCCAACAGGCAATCGATTGGTAGTCTCCCTCTGTGTTTGTCTTCAAGAACCCAAGGAGATGGTGATGACGACTCGCTAGAAAAGAATGTGTATTCACAAACTTGCGGGGATGACATTTTTAATTTGCCTACTTTGGACAAAGAAAATGAAGGTGGAGAAGAGGAAGAGGGTTTGGAAAACCTAAATGTTGGTTCATTTCCCTCTCAAGATGAATCACCTATTAGAGAGGTAGGCACCTCTCAAAGGTTTGAAATAATTGCATTTGCAGGAGACATCCCTCCAGTTACTCGGACGCTGTTTGCATCCCCTGGCATCAAGGCAACTAAGGTCACGGTTACCCCATCTTGTCTAGAAGATTCCCTGTCACGGAAAAGAAAAGCTATACAACCTAGCTTGCCCAAACAAGATATGGTAGGGCAATTACTACAGAGGACTTCAACTCCTAAAACTAAGAGGTTAAAGACCACTGCTACGCTAGTAGACGATATTGAATCAGGAACACTTCAGTTGGAGATTGCACAACCTTTAGTACAAAGAGATGTTTCTCAGGCAGCAGTGAGTGATTTTGAAGTGAGCAAAGTAGACCTCGGTCCACCTACTAGGGATGGAGATGTCCACATTTTTTAGGTATCAGCAGCTAGGATGGTTGAAAGGTCGAAGAAGGATAAAGAAAGCAAAAATGAATTGAAAGCTCAAGTTCGGGATTTGACTAATTGCTTAAGGTCTATTCTGGAATTCATCCCACAACCTCTTTCCCAGGTAGATTCTTCTGTCAAATCTTACTGTAGTTGGAAAAGAAGCTTTAACTAAAATCAAAGGCTGTCAAAGTTTAAGTTAGGCTATAGATGATTGGAATGAATCTCTAATAAAAAAGGGAAGCCTCGTCATTGCTGAATCCCACACTTCCAAGAAGCGAATGATTTGAAAGTTACATTAGGGGATGAGGTCACTACAACCGAGAAACAAGAGAAAAAGTACATGAATTATTAAACTGAATTGAAGTTATTAATGAATTCAGATTTAGAGAGGTTGGCTGCTGATCAGGTCATACCAAGTGCTTCAGATTCTCGCTACCTGTCATGGACTAAGGGAGTAGAATGGAAGTTACAGGTTGCTAAACAAAGCTTGCAAAAGCTTAAAGAAATCATGGATGAATGTATTGTAGTTTCAGATGAAGCGAAAAGCACCTTAATGGCTCTTGGTCTACTCCAGGATAAAGATGGATTAGGGGATGGTGTGGATGTTAGTGCTTTGGTAGCCAACTTCAAGAAAACAATTAAAAAGACTCTCTAGTCACCTTCACTTAACGTTGAGTACTTATAGAAATTAAGTGAATTACACTTGGTATCATCTCAGGCAATGGATCTTGTGAAGGCTTGTGATCGTCGCATGGAAACAGCCAAAGACCTCCATTTGACGTGGAAGATAAGAATGATCAATGTAATCATTCCTCAGCATAAGGACCTACTGCACATCCTTAAGGCTTTTCAGGCGTGGCGAAAGAAACCTTTGATGATCTCTGAGGCTGGAAATGAAACAGCGCCGTCGTGATAGCTGGGCTTCCCTTTTCTTTTAAGTGTCTTTGTTTAATTGGCTATGAACTTGAAGAGGTAGTTACATACCTGCCTATATTTTGATGTTTCTATTTTCATATGCTCTCTCTAGACAATCTTGAATTTTTTTGCTCAATACTGTTGAATGAAATTGCTATCTTGTCTGTGCGCAATTTAGTGGAGTGAATTGGAGTTCTTAAATCTGTGTATTTGAGAATATCTTATGCATATCTTATCTGTGTATGGGTGATGCAGTTCTTATAACAGATTTCATTTCTTGCATGGTATTGAGTATATGTTTATCTTTGATGATCAATTAGTCTGTGTACTAATACTCCTGGTTTGCTAAACTTGCACCTAATATTTGGAATTTTTCGGATGTTGGGTATACCTTTTGCTTTCTGGTTAAAAGCATACTTGTTGTTTTATCTTAGCTTTTAATTTCATTGAAGATCTTGTGAGGGAGCTGTACCTCGATAAAATTAAGAGAAAAGTCACAACCCGTTGTGATCTTTTCAAATCTGTTAGCAGGATTCATCTGGTGCTAAATCTTAATCATAGTCATAGTTTTAATACTTTTTTGGTGAGCCCTCTTGATTCGCTAACACAACCAAAACTCAATATTCTCCTTTAGATCTGCCCAAATAGCTTTTAAAATCCGCTTTAACCTTGAAAACTTGAAATATAAACTCCACAACAATCCCAACTGCGATCTCTGTATGAAATTACCAAGAATATCCCAGATTGTGTCTTTCAACAGCGTAGAAGATGTCGCCTGTAAGGGGTTTCGTCCTCACAAACTAGAGAGAAACAATCTCCTCCAAAGCCAGAGCAATATCCAAACATAACATAATGGCAAAAATGAGCTCCAAATGAAACTTATACTTATTTACCAAATTGGGCGCCAACTTTCAGCCCTAATTCTCTCACCTAAAAAGAAAAAAGAATATTTAAATTTAATCTATCCATCCCTTATGTCTCCCTCAACTTGGGTGCCAACTTTTAGGAGTCCCCTTTTTTAAAACAACTTATGATCACTCATGGGCCTTTTTATAACTTAACTTTATAATTTTTAAATAACATAAGTTAAATATTATATTTAACTTTAATACTTAAGTTATTTAAACTAAAGCGCTGGACCATATAATATATCGAAATATCGATTTCAAATGCTCCCACCGACACATCTAAAAATAACAAGACTGACCACAAACACTGTCGGTGATTGTAATGCCCCCTCCTTGCCTCTAAGCAGTGGAATGGTCCATTAGCCTATTCCAGAGTTCTTGTAGGCTAATTGGAGTGTGGTAAGGGAAATCAGGGCCAGTTCTTTCTGTAGAGGTTTTCAGGGTTTTGGGCAGGATTTTCTATTTTAGCAAGGGGCCATATCCATCACGTACTATTTGTAGTAAGTTACAGTGTTCTTTAGTTTCTTGCCAGTTTGGTGTTTTGGGGTTTTTTACTATTTTTAGCAACTGCTAAAAATAGTGTCTATTTATGGAAACTGGTCCTAGCCTAGGCTTCTTCAGCAGTGTCCTTTCCAGTTTGGGCATTGGCATGACTAAGGTTTGATTTATTCATTAATTATATTCTTCACTTAAGTCGATTTAATAAAATTACTTTATCTTAAGTGAAGGGGTCCGAGGGTCATAAAATTGTACCATGGTGCCTAGTTCAATGACTTAAGTTGTTTTTAAAGTAACAAAAGCGATTTTGATGCCTATTAAGTGGGATGCCCAAGGGAGACATAAGGTGAGTAAAAAACTTAAAATAAAATGCAAATATGGAGAAGGGCGTAGCTTTTTGGGGAGGAAATATTTCAAAATTGTGTCGCCCTAATTTCTCATTGGGCTCTATAAAACCTCATTTGGAGCTTCATTTAGTATCTCTCAGTTTGGCAAATTAACAGGATGCTGTTGGATTTTCTCCATAGGTCGACTGTTGTGCGTTGAGGACAAAAACCCTCTACATTGGGAGCTGGTTTTGGTGGTGAGAGATCCACCCTAGCTGGGATTGGAGTGATTCCACCCAGGGATCACATAGTGTTTCTCAGTTATTCTGATTTTCAGTGATTTAGCAAAGGAAAGATGAAGATTTTTGAATATTTTTTAGGAGATGATATGGGTTTTGGTGTGTAGAAGCTTGGCTTCGATTTGTTTTAGCTTGGTGTTGATTTCTCAAGGGTTTTTCAGTGGTTTGAGGCTCTTTTTGGCAATTCTGGAAACTATCATTCACAGGGGGAGAATCTGATAAAAAGATCATAACTTCTTTTTGGCAAGTGAACTCTTTCTGGGTGTTTCATCATTGGATTCCTCAGTCCAAGGCGTTCCATCTCATATATTCATTTGCATTTATTGGTTGAGGTCTGATTTTCTAGACCAAATCACCCTACCTAGGAGGGCCGCCCCAGTTTGGCTTTTTGGGCAGTTTTAGACCTGCTGATGTATAGGTCTGAATTCTGTGTTTTGTGGGGTTGGTTGAGCAGAGTGTTGGGTTGATATTTCAAGGGTTTTGAAGGCTTACTTGTTGGTGTTTGAAATCTGCAAATTCTGGAGCTTCTTATCTGCTGTTCAAAGGTTATTATCAGGTCTGATCTGAAAACTGTATGTCTGATTTTGAATGTAAAATCTGAATATTCTGTTATGTAAATCAATGAGACATATTCTTGGAGTTGTTCCTATTAGCAAGTTAGTTGTTTTCAGTATTTTTCCAAATTTTGGTTATCTATATCATGAAGGCATTAAAACAATGAATGGCATATGAAAAACTCAAACACAAACATCAGCAAAAAACATTGCAACAGCGAACAGACCTTATCAAAAAAATAAATCAGGGGTGTTCATTAGAGTGATCCAACCTGACTTACTAAAAATAGTAAGTACTGGAACTTGCCCAAATACTCTCCAAAAAAGGGGATTATGCACAAGAAAACAATTGGTACTCGTCTGAATGAAAAGATATTGCCAACACAGTGGATAAATTGCCTCCAGAGCTCCCTAATCCCTACTCATTAGCCTATGGGAACTCAATTGAATAGGCTAATGATCCACCCAACCAACAGGTTAGGAAGGGTACATTATAGTCCTCCCTTCCCAAAATTGCTTCTCCTCAAGCAATTTTAGCGAAAGATCTTGCAAAATCTGCTCACTCTCCCATGTTTTATTCTCCACTGGCAAGTATTTCCATTTGATCAAATACTCCTTGATGACCTTCCTCCTAAGAACTTCTCTCGGAAATCAATAATAGCCTCTGGTATTAGAACCAACTTCCCCTCCTCACCCAACGGTGGTAAATCAGATGAGGGCACTAGATTATGCCCGAGTGCCTTCTTGAGCCTGGATACATGGAAAACATTATGAACCTTGCTGCTAGCTGGCAGATCAAGTTCGTAGGCAACCTCTCCAACCCTCTTGGTAACTCTGAAAGGGCCATAAAATCTAGGCTTGAGCTTCTCGGTTCCACTCTTTTTAAGAGTAGATTGTCTATATGGCTGCAATCTCAAATATACCATATCCCCAACCTCAAAACTGCGTTCTATCTGCCGTTGATCAGCATACAACTTCTGCTGATTTTGTACCTATTACAGATTTTCCTTCAATGTTCTCATGGTATATTGACTTTCTTGTAACCAATCCTTTGCCTTAGGCACTTTGCAGTTTCCAAAAAGAAGATCCATGAAGTTGGGAGCCTCATACCCATATAAAGCCATAAATGGTGTCATCCCGATTGACATATGATAGGTGGTATTATAGCAATACTCACCAAGGTGCAGTCACTTAATCCATGCTCTTTATTGTCCAAAAACATAGTTTTTAAGATACCCTTCCACCCATTTATTTACTATCTTTGTCTGCCCATGTGTCCGTGGATGGTAGCTCGTACTAGGAGTGAGCTCAGTCCCACTCAATTAGAAGAGCTCTTGCCAAAAAATACTCAAAAACTTGCTGTCCCTATCACTCACAATACACTTGGGCAACCCATGTAGTCTAAAGATCTACCTGAGAAACAAATCAGCTACCTAAGAAGCTATATATGTCGCTGAAATGGCGAAGAAGTGAGCAAATTTGATCAATCTGTCAACCACCACATATATACTATTTTTTCCTTGAACCTTAGGTAGCCCTGTAATGAAGTCCATAGAGATGTACTCCCATTTCTTATCAAGAATGGGCAATGGTTGAAGTAGATCAGCTAGAAATGTATGTTCATTTTTATTTTACTGGCAAACTAGGCACTCTCTAACATACTTAAGGACCTCATTCTTAAATCCCTTCTAGGTGAATCTCTCACGAATCTGCCTGTAAGTCTTGAAGAAACCCGGATGACCAGCCATGGGTGTATCATGAAAGATCCTCAAAATCTTCATCTTAAACTGTGAGGAAGGCACCAAATACGAATCTGCTTGTAAGTTTTGAAGAAACCCGGATGACCAGCCATGGGTGTATCATGAAGGATCCTCAAAATCTTCATCTTAAATTGTGAGGAAGGCACCAAATATATCCTGTCCTTGTACATGATCAACTCATTGACCACTGTGTACCTGTCATCATGAGTTGTGCCCTCTACAATCCCTGCTGCCCATGCATCCTTGGCGTACTCAGCTGCAATTAATTCTCTCCGATCAGCAGCAATCTCCGCTAGATAACATATGTGAGGTCTCCTAGAAAGTGCATCAACAACTATATTTTTCTTCCCCTTGACATAAACAATGTCAAAGTCAAAAGCCTGTAATCTGCTGACCCACTTTTTCTGCCTATCATTAAGGTCTTTTTGATTCATGAAGTATTTAATACTGTTGTGGTCTGTTTTGATGATAAATTTGCCCCCAACCAAAAATTGTTTGAACTTGGCCGAAGCATGCATAATGGCCAACATCTCCTTGTCATAAACTGAGTAGCTCCTCTCCACACCTCTTATTTTCCTACTCTCAAAAGTGATGGGGTGCTTATCCTGCATCAACACTGCTCTTATCCTCTCCCTAGAAGCATTGCATTCCAACTCAAAGGGTCCAGAGAAATCTGGTATGGCCAACACAGGACATGTAGACATTATGTGTTTGAAGTGCTCAAAACACTTTTGTGCTGAATTAGACCACATAAATGTTCCCTTCTTGGTTAAGTCTGTAAGCAGAGCTGCAATTTGTGAAAATTCCTTAACGAATCTTCAATAGAATCTGCATAGGCCAAAGAATCCCTTATGCTGCACGAGATTGGTAGCAGTAGGCCATTCCACTATAGCCTTAATTTTCTCCAGATCTACTCTCACTCCTGCACTAATAATGTGAACGAGATAAAGCAACTCCGTCATCCCAAAGTCACATTTTGACTCCTTAGCATAAAGACTCACTCTCTAGAATGCTTAAAACCTCCTCTATGTGCTGTAAATGCTCCTCCCAAGTTCTGCTGAAAATCATAATGTCATCAAAGAATATTAGAATAAATTTCCTCAATTGCTTCCTGAACACCCGATTCATACAACTCTAGGGAGTGATTGGAGCATTCGTCAATCCAAAGGGCATTACCAAGAACTCAAAATGTCCAAAATGGAACCTAAAAACAGTCTTCTCTATATCCTCCGGCCTCATCTAAATTTGGTGGTACCCTGACCTTAGATCAATGTTAGAGAAGTACCTAGCCTTGTGCAACTCATCAATTCTAGGAATAGGGTACCTATTCTTGATGGTCTTTTTGTTCAACGCCTTGTAATCAATGCACATCCGCATTGTGCCATCCTTCTTCTTGACCAATACAATTGCTGATGTGAATGGACTCTTACTGGACTTTGTGTCCCATCTCCAGTAACTTTTTAATTGCCTTCTCAATTTTATCCTTGTGCCTCTTAGGATGTCAATAGGGAGTTGTAATCACCGGTTTGGCCCCCTCCTCCAGCTCAATGACATACTCTATTCCCCTCTCAAGTGGAACTTCATGAGGGATACTCCCGAATACCTTGCTATGCTTAGATAGCAATCTTTGGATGTTTGGATGGTAACTGTTCTTTTGCTGGTCTGAAATTTCTGGGAACGTACATGATGAGGCACTCTACTGCCCACTCAACTTGATCATGCTTTAGCAACCACTCCATCCTCTAAGTGACACCAATCTTGGTCCGTCATCTGATAGGCTCTTGAGAACTACTTTCTTTCCTTGATGTTCAAATTTCATTTCCAACCTTTGTAGATTGAAAGAGAACTCAACAAGAGACATCATTTACGCCATGCCAAGAATGACATCATTGTCTCCCATGTCTACCACATAAAGTTCATTTAGTAGCTGATAATCACCCAATTGCACAATCAGATTTGAAATCTCATGAGTACAATGAATCTCATACCCATTTGCCACCATCACTTTAGAACCACTATGCTACTCTGTTCGCAAACCTCTCCTAGCCACAAACCTTTCATCAATGAAATTATGTGTTGCCCCTGTATCAATCAAAGCAACCACACGCTGCCCTCGTATCACTCCTCTCACCTTGAAAGTAATAGCCTTTTGGGCGCTAGAGAGTTGTGCAAGGGTCTTATCATCCTTGGGCCCTTCTTATGGAGTGTTTTCCTCTTCACTATCTTTTCAATCAGATTGCTGTTCTAATTCTTTTGATGTAGTTTCTTCAGCTGAAAAGTACTCCAATTGTTTGGCCTTTGGTTTCATACTGCATTTATGTGAAGGATCCCATGGTTCTCTACAATGAAAACACAAATTTTTCTTCCTGAGATCATTCAACTGTTTGCTGTCCAACCTGTTTGAATCATTACGTGGCTGAAGTGATTCCCTTTTGTAACGTTTTTGGTCTTTGTCTTTCTTCTTGAGGGAACCCTTTGGACTGAAATTTGCTTTGTGAAGTAGTGGGCTCCATGTTTCTAGCTTTCTTAATCGCTTCTTGTAGAGTGGGTGGGTTGAATGCCTTAATCCATCCCCTCAAGGGTTCAGATAGACCATCAATAAAGAGTACTTTGAGTCTCCTCTCAGAAATATCTGTCACTAGAATTGACAACCGCTGAAAATCAGCAACATAAGCACCCATTGTACCCCACTATTTTAGTTGTGCTAGCTCCTTGAAATGCAATTTTGGATCCTTCTTGTCAAACCTCTCAATTAATCTTTCAGTAAACTCTGCATATGATGTGATCTGGGCATGTCCCAAAGTGATCATGCCATGGTGCCACCACTCTTGAGCAACTCCGTCTAGATGTATGGCAGCATTATTTATGGATTCTTCTTTAGGCATAGGGTTAAGATTAAAATAAGTATCTACTTTTTGAACCCATGCTCGAGCTAAAGTCTTACTGGATCCATCAAAGTAAGGGAGATTGAGCTTCCCAACCTTCCTGCGCAAATCATTATGTTGCTCTCTGTTGCCCCTTTTGGGCATATGCCTCATCCTAACATCCATATAATTACGTAGAGATGTCACGTAAAAATCAGGTCTTGCATCAATCCAATCTTGTCGAACTTGATCTTGCATTTCAACTAGTGTGAGCTCATTCCGTGCTGGTTGTTCAACTCTGGGTGGGAAATTGGCATAAGAGGTCTCGCTATTGCTGCCCTGGTGGACAATGGGGCGACCCACGATTTTATAGATGGAAACTTGACTACAAAGCTTAAATTAGAGACAAAAGATTTCAAAGGGTTTAAGGTAACTTTAGTAGATGGGTTTGCCACACCCTGTACAAAGAAAATTCCCCAACTTAGCATCACCATGGGGAAACATCAAATCAAGGACAAATTCTATGTAGTAAATCTAGGAGATATTGATGTAATTTTGGGTACTCCTTGGCTATACTCCTCAGGGGAAGTCAACATGAATTTCCAAAAATTGGAAATAAACTTTGAACAAAATGGGGAAAGGATTCTATTGCAAGGTCTATCTAATGGGTCCCCAAGAGTAGTTTCAGCTAAGAAAATGGAGAAAGCCCTTAGACATGACCAAATAGAATGGGTAGCTCAATGTCTAATCCTAGATAAATCCACCCCAAAGGGAAAATCAATCCATGTAGATATACAACCTTTATTAAAAGAACACAAAAAGGTCTTTAGCGACATTCCTCGGGTCTCCCTCCAAAAAGGGGATTTAAACACTCCATTGAGTTAGAAGAAGGGGCAAAACTTGTAGTAACTACCCCTTACCGCCACCCTCACAAATATAAGGAGGAAATCGAAAAAGCCATTTAAGTTTTGTTAGAACTAGGTCACGTCCAACCAAGCTCTAGCCCTTTTGTTTCATTTGTCGTTCTTTCAAAGAAAAAAGATGGCATAATGAGAATGTGCATTGACTATAGGGAACTAAAGAAGAAGACAATAAAAAATAGATACCCCATCCCTCAGGTAGATGAACTTATCGACAAGCTCCATGGAGCAGTCTACTTTTCAAAAATTGACTTAATCAGGCTATCATCAAATCAGGTTAAGGAAAAAAGACATCCCAAAGACGGCCTTTAGATGCCATTATGACCATTTTGAGTTCCTTGTACTACCATTTGGACTAGCCAACACCCCTGCCACCTTCCAATCTTGTATGAATTGCATCTTTAGAGGGTAATTGAGAATGTTCCTATTGGTCTTCTTTGATTACATTTTAATCTATAGCAAGACCTGGGAAGAGCATATAAAACATATGGATGAGGTATTAAGCATACTTGAGCAACAATCCCTATTTGCCAAGCTATCCAAATGTGAGTTTGGTATGGAAGAAATTTTGTACTTGGGTCACAAAATTAGTGCCCAAGGAGTAAAAGTAGATGAAGAAAAGATTGAGGCCATTCAAAGTTGGCCAAAACCCAAAACTCTAACCCAACTTCGAGGGTTCTTGGGGCTTTGTAGTTATTATCGAAGATTTGTGAAGGGATTCTCAAAATTAACCGCACCACTCATCGACCTCACAAAAAAAGGTGCATTCAAGTGGATCCAGGAAGCCCAAGTAACCTTTGAGAAACTTAAGGAGGTAATGAGTTCTTGCCCAATATTAGCAATACAGGATTTCTCCTCTCCCTTCGAATTATATTGTGATGCTTCATGGGATGGCATCAAAGCAATACTAATTCAAAGGAAGCACCCCATAGCCTTTGAGAGTAGGAAACTTAAAGACATTGCAAGAACTTATTCAGTCTATGATAAGGAAATGCTCGTGATTATGCACGCCCTGAGAAAATTTAGATAGTACCTAATTTGTGGAAGATTTATTGTTAAGATTGACCACAACAGTCTAAGGTTCTTCCTAAACCAAAAGGACTTGAACTATAGGCAACAAAAGTGGGTGAGTAAACTACAAGCATATGACTTTGATATCAAATACATGAAAGGGAAGAACAACATTGTAGCCGATGCATTATCGGGACGACCCTACCTAGGATCAATGACATCAATATCCACCGAGTGGGAAGACATCCATACTCACCGATTACGCCAAGGATCCATTCTCAAACAATGTGATAGAAGGGAGAACACAAGATGAACGGTATCAGGTCATCGACGACCTCATCATCTACAAGGATTGGATATACATCACACCGGGGTCAAAGGTAAAGAAGGAGATCCTAAAATTCTATCATGATAACCCATCTGTGGGGCACAAAGGGTATTACAAAACTTATTGATAGATCAAGGAAAGATTCCCATGGAAGGGCCTTAAGGGAGATGTGTTAAAATATGTCTGGGAATGTATGGTGTTAATCAACAACATCAAATTTCCACAGTCCATGATCATTAAGTGTTCAGGTTTCTGGATTTAAACTGTGTGAGTTTTTAAATCACACAGTTTAAATCCAAAAACCTAAACACTTAATGTATGGTGTGTTAGAGAAATAAGGAAGAACACACTTATCCAACAGGATTACTCCAACCTTTACTCATACCTAATCAGAAGTGGGAGAGCATATCCATGGAGTTTATAACAAGATTGCCCAAAGTACAAGGAAAGGACTGCATTTACGTGATAGTTGATCGTTTAACCAAGTATGCCCATTTTATGGCTATATCCATCGACTTTAGGGCCCCTCAAGTGGCTGAGGTCTTCTTCAAGGAGGTTTTTAGGCTACATGGGTTACCCCAGAACATTGTGAGTGATCGGGATAGTTGGTTCCTTAGTCTATTTTGGCAGAAGTTATTTAAGCTAGTGGGGACAAAGCTAACCCCTAGCACTAGTTACCACCCCCAAACCAATGGACAAATGGAGATCGTCAACAAATGGTTGGAGGGATACCTAAAGAACTATTTACAGGACAACAAAAGACTTGGGTCAAGTGGCTCCACTTGGGGGAACACTGCTACAATACCACCCACCATATGTCTACTATTGGAATGAGCCCCTTTCAAGCATTGTATGGGTATACCACAACATCTTTTGGGGACTTGATCCGATCAGGGACTTGGGTGCAAGGGGCTAAGGACTTTATACAATAGAATACAAATATTATGAAGGTGCTTAAAGACAATCTCCATCAAGCTCAGAACCGGCAAAAGATATATGCCGATAGGAAGAGGGTTGAACGAATCTTTGAAGTTGGGGACCTAGTCTTTCTAAGGTTGTAACCATATAAGCAGTCTTAACTCAAGGTTAGCGGGGCAGAAAAACTCAAGCCCCGATTCTATGGGCCATATAAGGTACTAAGGAGGATAGAAGTAGCCTATGAATTGGAGCTCCCTACGAATAGTCGAATTCATAATGTATTCCATTTATCTCATGTCAAGAAAGTCTTGGGACAGCATATTGTTCCCTGTACAAAATTATTACCACTCGATGACGAAGGTAAACTAATCTTGGAACCAAAAATGATCCTCAACATACGAGAGAAAAGACTAAGGAGTAGAACTATTGAAGAGTATTTGGTCAAGTGGAAGGGCTTGCCTCTTGAAGACGCAACTTGGGAGGTGGCAGAGGTACTTAACCACCCACATGAGCCAGAGGGGTAGTTGCCTTTGGGATCAAAGGGTATTGCCTTTGGGTCTAGATTGATCACCGGAGTAACCATTGTAATCTCACCTTCCTAACATGGTGTAACAAGAGGGGAGCATCAATTATGGGAAATGGAACAAGGATGATGATAAGGAGACTAAGAGTCTCATTAGGTTATCTCATATGAATGGCATGTGCCACATGAGGCCTAGGGGATCCCCTCATATACATGGCATGCGCCACATGAGGAGGGAGAGACCGAGATATCCTATCCATAGTTGAAAAACTCACCAATTGTAAAAACTCAGCAAGCCCAAAAAATACAGCACATAATTTTTTTGGCAAAAACTCAAAAAAAACTCGGCAACTTAAAAAATTGCTTAAACTTCATTAAAAACACATTTTTTTGCAAAATTCAATGATAAAATGCATCCAATGAGTCAACAAAATGAGTACATAGAAGAAACACGCTGAGTCTAGTTATATTTGATTGATTTGAAAGAAAATTAGATACAAAATTGCATCCTCATGTGGAATGCTCAATACGTTGATACTAATAGTTTGAAACAAAATGAAAATAACAAATTGTTTTTATAAAACTAAAAGTAAATAGTGGAGAGTACCTAGAAAATCAAATGAATTCAATGGGAGTTTGAGGGCAATGCCCCCAATGGGGTCAAGGGGCAGCACCCCTAGTGGGGTTTGGGGGCAGCGCCCCCAACGGGGTCAAGGGGCTGCTGCCCCTTGTGGGGGTTTGGGGGCAGCACCCCCAGTGGGTTCAAGGGGTTGCTGCCCCTTGTGGGGGTTTGGGGACAGCACCCCCAGCGAGGTCGAGGGGCAGCCACAAACCTTCATGGTGTACATCATTTTGCATTAACAATAAAACCCAAATTTAAGACCATCAAAGCCACACAAACCTTCATGGAACACATCATTTTAGTGTTTTTTCTGAAGCAGAGCACGCAAATGAATGAAAACAAAAACTCAATATGCCTTTTTAGCCGGCTGCCTGGGCGTTTTCCAGAGCGCGCAGGTTTTTTGCAAAAACTCGCCAAAAGTATGACGAGTTTTTGGAGAGTTTTTTTGGCGTACAAATGAACCAAAAACTCGGGAGTGGAAAAAACTAGCGAGTTTTTCTTCACTCGCCGAGTTTTTGGAGAGTGTTGCAACTATGATCCTATCAACATCCTCTTTCATGTGACCCATAATTGAGCAACCCCGAGGTAGGTTAGTGATTGGATTAGTTAGTTCATTATGAAGTTGCTAATGTTAATTATGATATTTAATATAGAGTTACTCATGCTTAATTCTGATGTTCAATGTGGAGTACTAATACTCTACTTGTTAGGCTATGTTAGTGATGGATCTCTAACTTGTTTGCAGGGACTAAATCAATTCAAGGTATCCTCTAGGGCCCATTGCTTGGAAAATTGATAAGTTAGAATAGATTTGGTATAACTCTTATTAGGGACATTACACAGTGACCAATAGAAATCCACCATTGTCTCTCTTCCAAGGTTCTTGTGACACCTGTATGTTGAAACAGAGTTTTAGGGCCCCTAAAACGCTAATCATTCCTTGGCTGCCATGTCCCACCAGCCTCTCTCTGCAAGTGCATAGGAAAAGTGAAGTATGCCTTGTGAGTCTGATGTGGGATACTTAGAACAGTTCCATTAAAATGTTTGAAAATAGTTGGATTTCATGTTCTAGCTACAAAAGCATTTCAAATTTGTTCAATATGTTTACACATGTTTTGTATTCGACTATATTTATTGAAATTTGTAGTATTACTTGCAAGTGAAACATAAGAGGTTCTATCATATCTTTTTCATGGTTTGTGGATGCAGATCAGGAGAAATTGGACTTCGATGTAAAAAAGTTACAAAGCTATGTTAAGGATAAAACTTTATCACTTTCAGAGAAAGGTGGTTTGTCTGATGTAATAAGCCCACAAGTTCTTAGAGCAATGGTATCTCTAAGGGATTCTAAGTGATTTAAATCCATTTGTTAAGTTGAAGGTTCTAATTTCTGTCTAAAGCAAAGGTTCATGTATTAGAGCTGCTTCCATTTCAACATCAACCAAAAGGAATGAGATGGTTTCAGTTGTGCATCTTAAGTGCTGTAATGAATGATCTGTATTGCTTAGTCTCCCTTCAGAACATTGAAATCGTTAGCAGAAGTTTGCTTGTGTATATATATAGTGGGATCATCCACCACATTGAGTATTTTGATATTGAAGTCATAACTACTGCTAATAATTATTTAGCATCAGGAAGGAATGCTGAACTGCACGGGTCACTGAAGACATGCCTGCATCCTGCTTCTAGAGAATGGGTTCCAACTCTCTTTCTTTTCAATGAATGATTTGCTTGAACCTCAAACTTCTAATACCACTGCATAGGATGGGAAATTGCCCCAGAAAAAACCCTTTCAATTCGAATGATATATATAGATAGATAGTGGTATCTTCTACCATTTGGAGTGTTTTGATATTCAAGTCGTTTCAAGTCATAACCACTACCGAGCATTTATTAGTGGCAGGAAGGAATGTTGAACTGCACGGGTCACTGAATGCATGCCCGCCTCATGCTTCTAGAGAATGGGTTCTAACTTCATTTTTTTTCAACAAATGATTAGCTAGAACCTTTAGCTTCCGCTACCACTGCATATGATCGGAAATTCCCCCCCAAGAAAAGTTTTTTTCGATTCTAATGATGCTTGATACTTAATAGTTCCATTTAGTTTTCAAGCTTTACTATCCATGGTTGTGCGACTAACTATGATTCCTATTTCTCATTCAATTATTAGAAAATCCACTGGATTATCCACCCTTGATTATCTTTCTCAATTGGAAAAAAAATTGATGCATGTAATGCTATATAATACACCTTAACTCATAATTATGAGTAATGTGGGATTTCCTGCTTCGATCTCTAGAAAAAAAGGGCGTTTTTTGATGTTGACTTATTATCCACCAATTTGCGAAAAAAAATAATTCAGGATTTATGATAATAGCCAATAATGTTTTGTGCATATGGATTACAAAAGATAAATTCAAGATATACATAGTAACCGAGAAAGAGTATTTTCAATTGTTAATTTTGGAAGCTCAATAAAATAAACCTGTCAACTAGGTTAGCAAAGGACAAAATAGAATCCCTGGGCACATAGCAAAGTGGAGAATCAAATAAAAATATTTGAAAGTTCAAGATTTCAAGAACCATCTCAGTCCAAGATTCATAAAAACATTCGTAGATTACATGTAGATAAAAACACAGTATAAAGTTATGTTATAGTTTGAAAAGGTCTATATGTTCTAGTGAAATGCTCGCTTCAATGGAATATAAACGATATGGTTTTGATTGTATGAATTTCATCTTGATGTCCTTGAAAACATCATCAATGGGATCAACATTTTGATAATATTTTCATATATGGTCTCTAAATTGCCCTAGATTTTAGAAAGATTCTTTTATCTAGTGATACGTTCTTGTTGTCCCCATTGTCACCACTCTTTAGCAGTAAGAAATTTGAAGCTACATTATTAGTACTGGAAAAGACATTAAGCCTTTACTTAGTGGTTTAGAAGGGGCTACGCTTAACTTTATTTCCCTCGTTTATTAGGTTTTTAAATGATAATAGATCTCTTTCAAGTCCTTGATTTTTCCTTGTCGAAGTACTTTTGCAAGAGTTTCTTCTTCTCTTTAAGTCCACGTATGGTGCCCAACTTGAATTGCATTATCCTTGGCCATGGATTGTTGCCTAAAAGCGAATATAGAGAATGTTTTTAAAAAGAAAATGACAGGCTACAATGATATCAATTATGGTAATGGTGCAACAAAACCCCCACTCTACATGGCAACTCACTGCAAGTGATCTAGGGGCACGAGCACATGTAATGGGAAAATATAAGTTTAACTAGTTTTGGGCTTCAATGGTACCTATATACGCAACAAAAGAGTCAAGATTGACATCCCTTCGATATTTGTTGTAAGGAATCATTAATTTAGGACTAAAAAATTGTGCTACTGCTTTTGCATGTGAAGTAGAAGTTTTTGCGTCTTGAACAAGTTCTTAATACTTGAGTTGGGACCATCTTAGACGAGAAATATTAAGCTAGATCTTACCCATTTTGAGGGTAAGGAGGGTTGTCTTAAAATTATTTCTTACAACTACTATTGGGCTTATTTCAAAAAAGATGTATTCAACTAGGCCAATTTGAAAAAAAAGTACATAACAAACAAAGAAATCCTTGAGTGCCTTGACTTAAAAGGATTGTGCCATACCAAGTGCCTTGAAACATTCTAAGGGTTCATTTTGGGCAAAAAAATGATTGGAATTCCCCTCTCTTAGAATAATATCAAATTGGGTACTTTAGAAAATTGGAGTTAACCGCTACTCTAAATATATTTAGATTTAGTGTCAGTGAACTTTCACACTATGTTCATATCAATTAGCTAATGTAGATTCGTTTTCATGTAAAGAAGAAATATTGAAGTTGGGAATCAAATTGACACTATAAAATATGCACTAGAAATTAATAAAGAGGATAGTTCTAGAAAGCATCTTTGGTTTTCATTATTTGATGCAAATCTAAAGGTGACAGACGAATTGAAGAGCAAGTACGAAGTATATTAGAGGTGTTTAGAGATTTTAAAGTTGTGTCAAATGAAGATGACCTAATAGACACACTCATGACCAAGGTGCACAATAGTGATATTTGGGGGCACCAGTGACCTCCAACACATGATTGTGTGCCTTTGCAACTTGAATGACTGTTTGCCAAAAATTCCCTTCTAGTGGTGCTTGTAAATTCCTAAAATGTGTTCTCAAAATTGAAGAATAATTTTGTCTGAAACTAGGCAAAATAAGAAAATGGATCTTAGGGTTGGAAGAATACCTTCATTAGGCCCCTAGTTGGCATCTATCAACCTAAGGTTTAGGTGTGAAAATGATGTATGCTAATATTTATGGGCAACAAATATAGAGGTTTGCTAGGTGAGAGTGTGTTTGCAAGTACTATGGGGGAGTAAGGATAACAAAAGCTCAAAGGTGTGCCAATGGGAGGAGGTATAGGGGGATAATGAAGATCCTTGGCTATGGAGAAGGAGATAATAACTTTTAGTTATGGAGTAAGGTATGCAAGAAGACAGACATGTGTGCTAAGAATGTCAAGAGTGTGTCAAGAGAGATAAGAGGAGGGCCAATAAGTGCTTTTAAAGAACTAATTTGTAAGATGATTGTTTTTGAAACTTAGTATGACAAGAATTAGAGTTTGAGTGGGAGAGATATTCAAGTTTTTCAAAGGGCACTAACACAAGGGTGTTGATTTCCAAATATGCACATAGTTGTAGAGTGTATGGAATAGGTCTTTGTCAGAAGCATTTGACTTGGCTAGTGGTTTGGCACTTTTGAGGGTTTTAAGGCTTACATCAAATATGTGCCATGAGAGCTACTTTTGGTTTGTGGTATCTATTTTGGCCAACATTTATGATAACATTTTGAGAATTTTCTCCATAGATCATTTGATGTGTTTCTAGGCAAAATAAATGTAAAACATAGAGGAAAAAGTGTGAAGTATGCATTTTCACCTGTACATATTCCCCCACTTCAATTGGCTTGCAAACTAGGTGAATCAAGCATTCTAAAGTAAACAAATAACACATTTTAAAATATTTGATATAATCATACGATAATAAAGAGTTATGTTGTTTTCTTCTCTTAGCCTTTTGCTCAAGTATATGCTTCCTATTTTCTCTTTGCCTTTTACCCAAGTATCCCCTCCTAACATACAACGTGCAATGCACACATAATTGGAAGTTAAAGTTTTTACAGAAGAAATATGCAGACAAAATAATATCATACAACAATTTATCACCTACTTTTTGCTAAATCTGGTAAGAAAAAGAATGAGGGATCCTTGGAGAATCATTTGGTTGGAAATGGTGTGAGGAGATAGGGATGGTTGTGAAGGAGTCACCTAGATGTAAAATTGATTGTGAAGGAGCCACCTTGGCATGCAATTAGCTATGAAGGAGCCTCCTAGATATAGAATTGGCTATGAAGGAACCACCTAGATCAAAGTGCCATGGTTGTAATGGAGCCACTTGCAAAATATTATAGATATGACCATTGTGATCAATGAAGTAAATAAGAAGGATGTATGCAACCCCCCTTAAATTGATTGGCTATAGAGAGGCAATGAATTTGAGAAAGTATAACTGGATAAGAGGAGAGAGAATGTAGGTTTTTACAAGGTGTAATGGATGATATACAATGGTAAGAATATTAAGTTAAGAGGAGGGATTGACCCCCAAAAGTATAAGGTTGTCCCTGTAGTAAGGGAAAAGATAAATTATATGTGAAATGGTTGACCAAGAATAGGAAAATATATAGTGATCAAGATAGTGGGAAAATAAGAGTAGGTAAACAAATAGTGAGCAAAAGTGTAGGGGCCCATGGATTGAGTAGATCTATTGCAAGAAGTAGTATATATCCACTCTCATGAAAATGCTCCCAATTGATTTCCCCTATGGAGAAGGTAGGAGGCAATCGAAAAAGAGGAGCAAAGAGAAGATCAAGAAATTGAGAATGAGATAACAAGATATGTGAATAATCGAAATTTTGATGGTAATTTAAGATAAAGAGGAGCAAAAGAGGTAGATTATGTAGAGAGAAGTGCCAATGCATGAAGAGTAGGAGAAAAGAAAAATAAATAAAGTTAAAGGGACCTTTTATCTAAAATTTAAATTGTAAAAGATGTCATTTTTAAATTTATTGGAAAGATAAGTGGGAGGGGGGTTATAAAAGGGAGGGGTGGAAAGTAAAAGTTATTTTATTTTTACTTTCCACCTTTGAGAGTATAGCTTGAGAATGAGAAAGAATGCCATAATGACATTAATATGTAGGAATGCAGGGAGATCAAATTTAAGTCCAATGAGCCATAAATATGGTGTTGTTGAAGGTAAGAGAACTAAAAATTGTTTTAAATTCTTGATTTGAATTAAATTTATTTTAGATTTTTTTTTGAGAGGTTTTATACATAGAGGGCATGGATATGAATTGAACATCATGGCTACACTTGACCTACAAGTTGTGGTCACACCTAGTGAGGTGTGCTAGTGAATACTAATGCACAAGAACAACTCATGGTCATGCCCTAGGTTCTGGCCCAAACATAGAGGGGGAAACAATGATATATTGGGGGAAATGTGTTGAATGATGTGATTTTTTTCTTTTTTGATGACATTAACCATGAACTATTCAAAATTTGTGGGCTTTTTCAATGATGTGCATGATTTGATGGATAATAGTGAGAGGTCGCATAATGAGGTATTGCAAACATTACAAGGATTGAGAGTGGAGGATGGTGATGAGGCTTAAATGAGTAGGGTTGTGGTATACATTATGGATTCTTGAGAAGGATATCATATCTGTATGTTCATGCCAATAGTGGAGAGATGAGAGCTATATGCTTGCATCTTTGTGTTTTCCACATAAGAGATTGCAATCACTTTAGAGGATGAAGGAGAGATCTTGTGGTTGCCAGTGCAAGGTAAGTAGGTAGATTTCCTACAAGAGGTGTCAAGTGTGAGCTACACCACACGTTTGCTTAATCTATGGGTGGAGCAAGAGATAATGATGATGGTATTTCATTAATAGATATTATGGTATGAGATGCACAATGAATGAGAAACATGGTGATTATGTTGGTGGTAGTAGATGGGAAGGGGGCAATGATCGACCGAGTATGATTATACTGCATTGAGAGGATGGAGGAAGAGGAGGTGATATATTCCTAGGGCCATTGCATGTTGGTTCACTTGTATCATAAATGCATCATTTTTTATGTTGAGAGGATCCATGTATCATGTTTGGGAGCTTGATATAGACATGGAAATTTGAGCACATAGCATTGAAAATACCTATTAAATTTCTAGTTGTGATTTGAGAGAGTATGCCCCAAGCTTATGTATGGGAGACAACACATAAAGTACATTGAAGGATGGGTGCATTGAAGGATTATAGATGTGAGATAGATTAATCAGATGCTATTATGATCACATGGAGACCATATAAGTAAATGTTAGGGTAGCTAGATGATGCCATATAAATGTGTTGTACGAGGACATGATGATACATAGGGTAACATGAGATATTGGTGGATAGGTTCTAATATTAGAGATACATGTAATAATTTGAAGTGGTGTAGATAAAGCCATCAACATGCCTACTATGGAATCACAATTGGTGTGCACCACAAAAGAGGGTGATATGGATGTTAGTATTCCATATGTAGGAGGATATAAATGAGGAAAAGGTGGTAGAAGAGAATAGTGTGTATAATGATAATTGTATGAATGAGTGGTGAAAATGCTAGGTCAAATGGTAGCCAATACCACAATTAACAATAGAGTAGGAAGGTGGACCAAAAATAGCTAGATAGGGAGTACTAACAACAAAGAGATTAGTAGTTGGAATGTGAGTGGAGTTTGATTTGTAAATTATAAGTTATTTTCCTTAACATCTCATCAACAACTAATTTCTATCTGTAGTCCCATCTTAGACACATCAAACATGGCTATCATTATGCAAACGTTCTCTAAAAATAATCCAACTTAGTTGTAGTATTAAAACATAAGGAAATATTTACAAAAAAGAAATATGTAAGAGATAGCATGACAATTATTAGGACAACACAAGTTACCTTAGAGAAAGCCTTCAAAAGATTTTTTTTAGCAAGAGAGAAAATTACAATGCCAACACAAGCTCCACAACATCACAACTACACTTTAAAAGACTACAAATTGTTTGAAACCTCAGAGTCCTAAAAAATTGTAATTTGAATATAATGAGTAAAGCATGATGTTAAACACTTACACAAGTTTTAATATATTGTATTGCCATCCTCCAATATCTCAAGGTGAAAAAACATGTTTTCCTATAATTGTGAGATGAACTGAATAGTTTTGCTTATTGAATTTCCATGTTATGTTTGTATAGCGACAAATTTATCAATTTTGTTAAGAGGCAATCATGAAAATGTTACAATAGAGATGATTTCACCCCTTTTCTTGTATGTGATTTTGTGATTACTATGATGGGATGAATTCACCACTTATGAAAACTACCACTTCATCAAATTATAAAAATATATTTTTATGTTGTGCACACACTTGTTCTTTATCAACCTTGAGATTCTTTGGATCATCCCAAGTACTAATTTTACCTATAAACAAGCATTTTAACCTTCATAACCAACAATCATTGATTTCCTTATGATAGAAGGGCTTAAAATGAATTTGTTACTTGATTGAGATATACCCAATAAATTAATTCTACAAATCATGGAACTATTGACGAAATTTATTTCTCACAACCTCATTTGAAAGGAATGCTAAACACAATACTATTAAATCTTCAAAAACAAGTTACTACAAAGATACTAAATCTCAAACCATTCAACAAAGAAATAACAAATACAAAAAAAATTAGCCTAGAAAATTCTATTTAGATTGCATTCATAGTAAAAATACTACAATACAATAAAAATCAATTCTATGCTATTAAAGATATCTCCAACATACATAAGCTTCAATGAGAAACACAACCACTAACTTACTAGATTAATTTTAACAATAACTAGACCTACTCCAAAATTTGTCTTACTAACTCCAAACCTTGCATTGGATTTATATTCAAAATCTAATAATCCTTCATGTAACTTGAGCACCCCAATTTATGCAATAAAGATTAACAAAAATAAAAATCTCTCAAGAATAACATACTTTAAAAGTAAACTTAAATTGTAGGTTTAAGAAAGTTTACAATGTAAGTAATCTTAACTCCCACATAACAAGGAATTTTATTTGAATATTGGATAATTCCAATAATAATCTAGAGAAGTGAACCCAACTATAACTCTCATAAGTGTGATTACAATATTTACAAGGATTATAGTGTATGCAAAAAACCTAATCTAACATTCTTGCACTTGTTCTATATATTACAAATAGGGTTATATCATAGATTAACTACTACCCATAACCAATTTGTACTTCTCAATGTCCACTAGGTTCATTAACGAATCTGTAACATTTTTTGAGGTCTCTACCTTTTCAATAAATGCCATCTTCTCCTCCACAATGTCACAAATAAAATGATATATTGCACATCAATTTGCTTTTTCTACATGTGAAACATAGGGCCCTTAGCCAAATATGTAGCACTTTAAAATATCATAGTCAATCTAGACTATATTATGTTTTAGGCCCACATCTAAACACTACCTTGTAAGCCACACTACCTATTTACAAGCATGAATAGATTCCATGTACTTAGCTTTTGTAGTTGAAAAAGAAACCACAATTAGTCTCTTATTCATCCAACTCATTGCATAACCATACATGTTAAACACATAAGCACTAGTTGATCTCTTACTACCAATGTCACCGACCCAATTTGAATTCATGAAACTTTATATTTTAGTACCTTATTCAAATTAGGTGATTTTGGTAACAAATATAATACTTTGAAGTGATATGAATATATTTGAAGACCATATTAAATTTGTAGAGTAATTTTCTTTACCTAGATTAGACACAAACCTCCTTAGGAATCCCACTACTTAGGCAATATCTAGTCTTGTACAAACCATTTCATACATAAGGATTCCAAAAAACCAACATATGAAACATGATTCATGTCCTCTATCTCATCTGCTAACTTAGGATATTATTCCATTGCCAATTTAGTTCCCAAGGGAATAAGAACAATCACTGGATTACTATCTCGCATTTTAAACCACTAAAGTATAGAGTTACCATATTCTAACTTAGTTAAAGTCTTTTGTTAGGTCTATATCTCCTATCTCACTTCCAAGAATGAAATTAATCGCTTTTAGATCCTTCATATCAAACTAAAGTGGAATTTGAGACTCAATCACCTTGATTGTATCATTTTTTGTTACTAATTAATACGATATCAACATATAAGATGATTAAAAAATTGCTAAAAGTATACCCAATAATTAGATTTAGCTCTAAAAAATCCCTTCAAAACATAACAAAATTCCAATATCATATCTAATTGCAGCAACCAAGGTTCCATACCTTCCTTTCTTGATTTCACAACCACCATCTTGAAACACAAGATTGTATCCTTTGCTACACATTTGTCCAACACTTAGTAGATTATGTTAGATGCCTTTAACATATAAAACATCATTTATCCTATGTTTTCCATAAAAAATAATAGAGCCTTTACCAGAGATCTTAGCAGACGTATCATCTCCAAACCTAACCAAACCACCATCAAAAGTATCAAGTTTAATAAACTTAATTTAATCACCTGTCATGTGATGTGATCATCCACTGTCAATAATCTAGTAATCCTTTTCCTCTCTAGCATGAAAAATAGTTACCATAGTCTCCTTGATATCCTTGTTAGCTTCTAGACCAGATTCTTTTTTGGACATCTCAAAGTTAGTAGTATTAGATCTATCTTTTAAGGCCATAAACATACATTCTTCATTCTCATTTTCATCCGGATAGTTAGACTCTTCATCATACATGTCATCATCTTCTTTGACATAGTTAACCTTCTTAAACACTTTCCTTCTATTTTCTGTACCTTCCTTATGCTTCCCATTTGCACTTGCAATTCTACTTGGAAATCTAGCAACATAATGACCTATCTTTCCATAGTTAAATTTTTTGAAAGGCAACTTACCTTTGTATTTGCCAGTACCTTTTTGCATCTTTTTCACAAAGTTAGTTTCCACATCATCAGTATCCTCTTGTTTTGAATCTTCAATCCTTTATGACTTTCCAACCTTAAAAGTAGTTTCACCTTTTGCACTTCCACTTGTATCAAATTATCTCATCTAAAATGCAATTAAAGAGCCATACAATTGTTCTCTAGAATACTGATCTAGATTGGAAAATTCCTCAATAGCAAAAACTTTATGACTAGGATTTAGGAAGAGTTATGAGAATTTTCTTTACCACTTTTGATTCTTTGATTTCTCCACCAAGACCTCTGATGGAACTAGCCAGTTCATCTACCTTCTGCATGTAACTTGTAATGTTTTCATCCTCAAAAATCTGCAAGTTCTCAAACATAGTTTCCAGATTTTGCATCTTAGCTTGTTTAACCAAGTCATCTTCTTCATATATACTTTCCAACTTTGTCTAGATTTCTCTAGCAGTTTTCAAATCCATAACTTTGACTAATTCAGAATTAGAAATACCACTTATTAGAGCATACCTTGCTTTACCATTGATTTCATAGGCCTCGATTTCATCTTCAATGCTTGGACCATTTGTACATAATCATTTTTAACTACTCTCTAGATGTCATAACCAAGATGTACTAGATATCCTTCCACCCTTCTTTTCTAGAATGCATAATCCGTGCCATCAAACTTAGGATCCTTTCTAACATGGTATTAGAGCCTTGATATGCAGCCCCTTCTTAGATTTTTGAGAAAATCATTGCAGAGTTCATTTAGAATTCCTTGAGGGTTTGATGCCTTGTGCTCATCTATGTGACGTTTTGGATCAGATCGGGCTTTTCCATTGGATTCAGAGCGCTGAAAAAAGTCAAGATTGGCTTTCATTTTACTGATTTT
The DNA here is from genome assembly GCA_007115665.2 of Sequoiadendron giganteum. Classification (NCBI taxonomy): domain Eukaryota; kingdom Viridiplantae; phylum Streptophyta; class Pinopsida; order Cupressales; family Cupressaceae; genus Sequoiadendron; species Sequoiadendron giganteum. Next base: position 102,633,811 of record CM021101.1, read on the forward strand.
GGTCATCGTTGAAGAAATTTGTGAGGGTTTCAAGCTCGGTGATTTTTTGCAAGCTCTAGGGGTAGCTGATTTTTTGGAGCATTTTGGGCACAAACAAAGGTCACCATCGCATTCGCAGCGGCCAAAAACCTTAAGAACACTAGTCATTTGGTCGATTTATGAGAAGTTGGTTTATGAGGCAATTTTTTCTTGAAAATCATGAAAAAAAATAAAAAACCTGCATTATTTTGGCGCTTCTAGTTATAAAGGCTCGCGTTGCCCAGTGGCCACTAGGTGGCCACCGGTCCGCCACCACCACTACTGCCAGCCTCCACCTCCAATGCTCCGTCAGCCAGTTTGCAGTCCCTGCGAGCTCCTCCTCTAGCGCCTTTGGTCACATGGGGGACCGGGCGCTATGCGCCCAACCCCTTTGCACTCATTGTGGTCACATGGGTGACCAGCTGCTCTGCCTTAGCCCCCAGCCTGCTAGCCCTTGGTCGCGCACAGGACTAGGGGCCAAAATTGTTTTAGCCCCTTGGGCTTCCTGTAGGCCAAATTGGTCATTTTGGAGCACTTTTACAAAATCAGGCGTAACTTTTGTGTACGGTGTCCTTTTTTTGTAAATGAGATACCGTTGGAAAGCTAGTTTTGACACCGATCTAGTGGTGGAGGTAGTTTTCTTTGATTTTTCTCCAATTTTATTTTGCAGGTCCTTTAATTTAGATGTTATTTTCACTCCGGAGGGCATATCTTTTGACTCGGTGATCCTTTTTTTGCCATTCTCGTGGTATTGGAAAGATGGTTCAGTCTTCTACACAAATATGAGGTTACTTTTTATCAAGGAGGCAGATGCAAGCTTTTTCTTGTGCATGCATTCTATTTTTGTTTTTTTATGCTCTAGATTTACATTTTCTCTTTAGTTTATGCATGTTTCACATTCTCTCCTTTTGCAATCATTGGGTATTGTAATTAATTAATTGATATAAAGTTCCATTAGGGGGGTTTCTTGCATAATAATCTGATTAGAGTTTAGTTGCACTTTGATCTTGATCTTTGTATTGATGTCAACTCGCATGGGTTGTATCTGGTTTCTGAGTTTCTTTTGGCCACATCTTGCTCTTGTTTGACACATATCAGATTCACATTGGTTCACACTTTAGATTGAGAACCTATGGTTATTGATTTGCATTGGGTCACATCTCAATTTGAGGGCCACTAAATTTGTGGTTAATGTTCCAAAATCTTCATGGTACTTGCTCCTATGGATCGGTTTTAGTTACAGTTTGACATCGGCATCAAGATACATGGTTTCCAGATTCTTTCATCATATCATTCCCTCTTATGGGGGGCATCATTTTATCTACTGTTGCTTCATATATTCCAGGGTTGTTCTTGTTTGGAGTTTTCCAGTGTTCTGTGGCATCGGGTCTGCTGTCGCATTATTATGATTCCGATATGGTTTCTTGTAAAAAAAAGTATCTTTCCTTTCTTACCGGATTTAGGTTCCAATGTTACTCCACAGTGTTCTTCTAGTGCTTCTTTGTAGCAAGTCATCTCATTGAGGGGGGTGGGGGTGTTTGTCCCACTGGGTTTTCTCCTCTTTCTCTTACTCTTTCATTGCATTTGTACATGGGTATTTGATTAGGCCTTGTTGTCGAGACCCATTCATGCTTTCTTGCATTCATCTTAGTTTTAGGTGCATGCTTTTTTAGTCTACCTAAGTTGCACTTAAGGGAGGATGTTGGTGTAATTAATTATTTAATTACACTTTATTAAGTTTATTTAGGTTTTGCTTAGGTAATAATTAGTTTACTTAATTATAAGTAAGCTTTATTTAGTTGAGTTGCTTTTAGGTCAACATTAGGGTTATACATACATTGTTTTTATAAAGCAATTCATCTCATGCAATTTCTTAATTCTGAATAATATCAATTTGCACATGTACATGCAAAGCTCTTTTTATTTTTTATTTTTCTCTTTTGTGGAAGGCGTTTTGGTTTGCATGTTTGATCTTGGTTTCTAACACTTCTCTCCAAGGAACCTTGCTCTGATACCAATTGTTGAATGCACAAGACAATTGAGAGGGGGGGTGAATCACTTGTCCCTTTTAAACCTTTAAAACTCTCTTAAACATCTAGATCTTATCAACCATTAAACTGTTAAACTGATATGTATGAAAGTAAACAACATAAACATAAACACATCAACACAATGCACAATAGAACACCAAATTTATGTGGAAAACCCAAGAAGGGAAAAAAAATGGTGAGGATTAGCTCACTATATATGAAGTTATTACAAAACTAGAGTAAAGGGCTCGCTGCCGGAGGGCTCATTGACCAAAGAAGGAATAGCTCACTGCTAGGGCTCACTGTGGATCAAAAAGAAGAAGAAAGAATGTCACAATAAAAAAAGTATCTCAAAACAAGAGAATCCACAACAACACTTCCACATCATTCACAACTCTTTGAAAGTTTAAGAAAACCTTCTGCTCATTGCTTCCAGTCAACTCGCATCAAGGCTCACACTGCAATTTGCATCTCTGCTCTTTTCTACTCTGATTTTCGTGTCACACACCACATCTCAACTACACTCTGCATCTCACATCAAATCATCTTGCCTTTATACCATCCACAACTTGAAAAGCATCTTCAAGTTGGCCACACATACTTCACACCTATAAATTTGAATTAGGTTGCCACTAAACATTCCTATGGTGGATAGGAATGAAAGCGGACCACAACATAACATAGGTCAGATCCAAAATAGATCTAACGTTCAATGTTACTCATTCAAAATCTCTTTAACACCTTCGCATGTAGTGTAAACACTAGGTCATTTGTTACTTGCACAAACACCATCAATTCATTAAGTACACACTTCCTATTTTATCAAGATGAATTGTGAGCCACATAACACGCTTCCACATGAATTGGAACAAACCACAAATAATTTGAGATCCAATAAATCCTTCACGCAAACAACAAGATACTTTTATCCTGAACACCTAATTGACCTTCCATGCACCCTGACATATGAAACTCACTTTTTACTGCACCAAATCACAAACATCCTTGAATTTGAAAAGATACAACCATTATGAACAACTTTATAGATCTGCAAGGCCAAAAACCAAACTACGAAGAGATGCAGAGCAAATACATTTCTCCCAAACCACTGCAAACAACAATGATAACCCGGTTCACACACCGGTGAGCATATCTCACTTTGCACATCGATCCAAAAGCCCAAGTTTTGGATAGAACAACTCTAAACAACATTGAACAACCTGTCAGATCTGCATAGGAATAATATCAACATAAAAAAAACATGGATCACATCGCGAAGCCCATTTTGAACCATTCTATCACATTGTTTTCTCTTTTTATCATTTTTTCTTAAAAGCACTTGGAAACCAAGCACCAGAGACACCATCTCAACTCTTTGCATCATTCCACATCATCTCTGGCTTTGCAACATAAAGATACCTCCATGTACTCACAAAAATTCCTCAATATATAAACTATACATGTACAATCAACATTATAACACATCCTTAATCAAGGCTTGCCAAAGCAACACTAGAGGTTGATGATAGAGACAAAAGACTAGTGACAACATAATGTAACCAATCAAAGCAACATTACAACATCATTCATACAACACCAACTCCTCACCCTTCCAAATAACTTTATCAACAATTAACACCAGCTGCGGCAACTAATCCATACTCGCAACACTCTCCCCTTTAACCGGTTGACACCAATGAAAATACGTGTGGTTGACATCAATGACAACACCAACTGCACCAACTGCTCTATATTTGTAACAAGGCTACCTTGTTTATTTAGTTTGGATAGATTTTTTATGCCTAACATTTATTCTCCTTTTAATTCCTATTTTGGGACTACTATGTTAATAGATTTCAGCTCAATTGGTAATTCCTTATTAGTGAACACCTTTCTCCACTGGTTTCTCCCCTTCCTTGCCATTCCACATTAGACTTTGAAGTTACATTGTACATAGGATTGCCTGAGGAAGGCACTGAAGGGTAGAAATTAGGTGAGAAGATTTTTGTAGTATTAACTCTTTTCAATCATTAGCATCTAATCCCTATACTATTCTGATCATTCTTGTCGAATTTTGTCCCTAACTAACAGTAAACAATTTTTTCCTTGGGTAGAACAACTAGATTAGTATTTTGATTAGAAACCTCATAACCTTTTTCTTTTCGATAGCCTTCATTATCAGGGGTATTTCCAATATATGACTTCCCCATATCCAAGATTTTATTCATACTTTCACCATTCTTTTCTTGCACTACTCTGTCCAAGGCCAAGTTGAAGGTTGTGTAGACCTTACTCTGCCTCACATTGGGCCTTTCATTTAATTTATTACTACCATCGAATTGTTTTTCAAATACATTAATTCCATGATCCCCATTGGGATCTCTTCCATTTTCCTTACCTATTGGGTCAATTTCAAGGAGAGTTTCAAACCTCCTTTTGACTCCAAACTTGATAGACTCACCTGTAGAGTCTTTTTTGGCATCCAAAGCAGTATTGAGTTTAACTTGATTATTCACCTTTATGAAGGATCTAGCACCCCTAAATTTTTCTTTCTTTATTTCTATTTTCGTTTTTCTTCCTTTTCTATTCTTTGCTTGATTTCATCCAACACTTTTCTTGCCACAACCGTTGATCTAGGGATGCTAGGAGATTTATTTAATCTTTTAGAAATAATATTTTTGAGGACACCCAACACTAGAATGTTTTTTATTGATATCCCCATTAGGTTTAATTTCATTTATGGGAGGAGAGGAAGTTATATCCCCTCTAATAACGAGTTCAAAGTTATTAAGCTTCTACATAGAGAATTGTTCATCCTCTATTTTTGTATGAAGTTCCATTTTTCCATAATTATTTTCTTTAATTTCACCTTACTTTTTATCCTTTCTAGAAGGATTTCCAAAAGTCAAGAAATCTTTATTCTTATTTGCAATATTAGGAATCAGGTTTTCTTCAATTAAACTATTTTGACTCCCTATAACTGGGATGTTTTGATTTCCTTTAGTGTTTCCATTGTTCCTTTTAATTATGGGGTAATTTTTCCTTTGATGGCCTTCTTGTTTGCAAAGAAAACAAGCATTTAGGCCACTGAAGATCTCAATACCACAATTGGGTTTTTCCACTTGTTTCAATTTCTAATTCTTTTGGAATGTCTTTCCCAAGTATTAAAGAAACTAACACCCTTTTATCCATATGTAAAATAGTATTATCCTCAATTCTACTCTCATTTGAGTGAGCAAGTGTGGTAAGAAACTCCATAGTTGGGGTAAAACATTTTTTACCGTCACCCATCTCGAATACGAGAGGACAATAAATTTTTCCTTTATTAGCTCTGGCGACCATGCAATGGCCCTAAATACGATATTGCTTATAGTCCACTATTGTTTGGATAGTGTTTTTTCTAGGTTTCGTTATCCTTGAAGAAAATCAAGAATTTTCATTTTTTTTATCATTCTAAAGAAGGAAAATAAAAACCCTAGTTTTTTGCCAAACATTTTTAAACCATTCATCTAAATGCTTTCTTGGAGGAATTTTCTCACAATAAAAAATTGCTAGAAAATTGCAACATTTTTTAGCCTATTTTCTTCATTGCTAATAATATTCAACATTTCAGCATTGAGAGAAATTAAAATTATAATTTTTCTAGGCTTGGGAGGGGATTACTTACCTTCTCCCTCCTCTTGTCTCATTTCACTGATTTCTTCAATGCTCACTGGAATGAATTTGGCTTCCTCTAGAATCACTACAACAGACCCCAAAAGTATATCTTTAAACAATTTCTCGTTTTTGAGGTATATATTGAGTAACTTGGTATCAATTCCAAGCATTTCAAGATTGACCTAGGATATGGAGGAGTAGCTCTCAAGACAAAGAATGAATGGTTGGATATGCCTACAAGGATAGGTACAATAAATAATTAAAATATTGCATGTGTGAAATTAAGTGTAAATAAGAACATAATAAAGTTAAATACATAATAGTATATGAGAATGTATAAAAGATTAAAGAAAAAGTCAATCTTTACACAAAAATATGTCACTTGTTATTATATAATTATATAAAAATATCTCATTAAAATAAACCCAAAATTAAGTGACAAATTGACTTAAGTATATAAATTTCATTATCATACTACAAATATGAATAATTATATAAAATAATAATTACAAAATAAAATTAAAAAAAAATATATATTTTAAAAATACCCAAAATTAAATATTATTAAAAAATTTAACATTAAATATAACAAATATTAAACATATTTTTTCATATCAAAGTCCTCAAAAATATCCAAAAAAATCATGTTCATATCGAATCCCATAAACACACATCAGGCCTTGTAAAACTTCAAAGGAAAACATTTTAAAAATGTATGAATGTAAGAATAATTTTTAAAAATGTATGAATGTAAGAATAATTTGAATCAACAAAACAAAAGTAATTGCACAAATGAAAGGCTGACATAATTGCAAGGAACAAGTTCAAGTTTTGTTCCATCTGACCTTATAAAACTTCAAAATACAACATTTAAAAAAACTTATCAAAATAGAATGTAGGGATAACTAACTGCTCAAATAGAGGGGACAATTCTAGATTTGTTCTATATGAATGTGATGGTATGTTTTGTATCTATGCTATCCCTTAGACAATGAATTATGTTTGTCAATTTACATCATAAGATCAACAAACATATTTAATGCAGGCTAAGAATAAATTAAATTGATAGCATGGAAAGAAAAATCTAAAAGAAAAATGATTAAATCTTATACACAATATCAATCTTTATTTAAAAAAAAATTAAATTAAAAATCCTCAAAATTAAAAATGATTAGATGCTTTAAGAAAATAAAGCAGTATGATTTATTTCTTAAGTTTAGATCTTTATGGTAGTCAATTATTTTTAAAATAATATGTAATGTAAGAGAGAAAATTTTCACAATTCATGATATTAGTTTAGTATATTTTAAGATTTGATTATTTCATTTTTTCATCAATATTTTGGATTTTAAGATCTCTTATCAGATTAGGATAACAAGAGAAGAGAAAATAGATCATAAAATGATCCTGAAACATTCATGAAGAATTTTTTTTATATAACCAAATCTAAAAATATATCAAACTATTAATAGATTGATAAATATTGTTTTTTGATTCAATGGTGTTGGTATTTTTGCATCAACTGATCACACTTCTGCAACACTCTATTATCTTAAATTTTAATGATGAACCAAACGTTGATGTAAAAACACCAACACAACTGAATCCAGAAACAATATTAATCGACAAAATAAATTGTGAAAACTTGATATCATTAAATTACTAATAAATTGTTCCAAATATAAAATATGTTAACTGCTGAAAGACCTGAGATTTATTATAACAGATCTTAATTGACTGCAACAATGGAATGCCCAATTTGAAATAAAAATTTCCCTTGTCCTTTTGTAAAAGAGGGGTTGCACCTAACTTGCTTGGTGAATGGGGTTGATGCTCTGTGCAAAAAATTCTCTCTTAGCATTCTCTAATTATGATTTTGATAGCTTTTCATAACCAAAAATGGAGTTCAATGGCGTTTTAAAAAAGGCTCTGTAACAGCAATGGAATATTTAGTTTAAAATGAACTAAATCAGGTCGACTAGTGGTTTTGTTACAAAGTCAATTTAGGTTTTTATGTGTAAATAGATTAGCCCTTGTACTCAATTTCTATGAAATTAATAGAAATAACTTTTGAAGAAAACCGAACACAGAACTTTGGCTTCTAATATCAGTAGAGATATAGTGAGAAATATTATAAACCAACATCAATCTCATTAAAAAAATCTAAGATGCAAGTAAGTAATTTTATTATATGTGATAAAAAAAGATTGTTTGGGAATGATCCCATATTACTTCTGAACTATCTCTCCCCAATACCAGATAAAACCATTCATGCGTGATATAATAGATGTGTTTTTATGAACCATAATTATAAACTACATGCAATAAAAGTCTGTAGATTGATTATTAATCCCTACAATAATATATACATAATTAATATACTGTTAATGAAAACCCACATGATAAATTTTAGTATAAAGTTTTAACAGAGAGCATTATTATTTATTGTGAAATCAATTATTTTTGGTTCTGCAAACACCATTTTTATTTTTTATTGTTATTTTATTTCGTTATTTTTTCAGTTATTTTTTGATGATGAAACATTAAGTATGATCTGAAATATTACCGAAGAAAAAAGTTACATAATCAAATTTAAAAAATTACTTCATTCATATAAAATACATAATTCATGGCATTACTATTAACATTAAATTCTGAAAATCAAACTGTACAGATTACATAGTACAATTACATGTTTTTTTTCTTCACCCATGGCATGTTTCAATCTTCCTCCACCTTTTTTTTTCTTTGGCAACCTGAACAATTATTTCGAATTTATTTTGTTGTACAAAACCAACTTATTCACAACCTGAACAACACTCAACAGTCAGTGTCCTAGGCGAGGCTCCAGCAACTTAAATACATAACCATTTGGAAAGAATTCTCTGAGGGAGAACCATTCTTAGCAGCAGCTGTTGCACTTGGATTTCCACCTTCCCCACCCAAATGGTTACCCCTCTGCTTATCAAATACAGAAGAAAACCATGACTGTGAACTCTTACTAACTTGTGAGCATTTCTTAATACAATCCTCAGATACATTCTTATCCATGTTTTGATACAAAACCCTTTCACAGATCAGTATATGAATTGAGATTGAGCTTCTGATTCAACACCAATATCTGAGCTTCTGATTCACTTATGAAGGGAAATGGTAAGTTTGAAAAATAGTAGCTGGTACTACAGCCCTTTAAATAAAGAAAAAAAAAGTTACTGAAATAGAGATTCATCCAAATTCCATTTTATTTTGCTCTGACAATCTCTACGTGTGAGTAATTGGGAGTGCAGGAATCTAAACTTTATACGTGTTGAGCATTCAGAGGGGCTACTTATTGGAGCAAATTGGTGGAAGCCACCAGCTCAAACTTTCAGCTACTTTTTTGGATGGATATGCATGACATGTACCAAGATCTTGTATTTTATTTGTATTGTCTGTAGGGTAGCCAATGCTTGTTTGCCAGGGTATGTTTGAGGGGATTACAGTGTCTCAGGATCTGCTGTCTTTAGCCTTGGAAATACCCATTTACCTCATGCTGCTCATGCTCTTCACGTGGGCTCTGTTTTTGGGAGAACGCGGCCATAATTAGAGGATCTGGTATCTCTAGATTGTTCTCTTTATTTATTTGTAATATAAAGCCTGTCACGGATTGTTGACACTCCCAAGAAAGATTGTCAATATGATGTTTAAAAGCACTTCAAACTCTCCAAAGTTCTCCTGAGCCTTCAAATCACAATGGGATTCACTAGGATTTATATAAAATTTTCAAGGGGCTAGTTCTTAAAGCATGTCTTAATAGTCCCTTGGTTTGGATTGGTAGTACCTTTGGTTTGGATTGGTAGTAATGGTGTTGAAAGGGTTAAAGTTCTCGTGAGTCTTCAAATCACAATGGGATTTATTAGGATTTGTATAAAAAAATTTAGTGGCTAGTTTTAAAGTATGTCTTAATAGTCCCTTGGTTTGGATTGGTAGTAATGGTGTTGAAAGGGTTAAAGTTCTCCTGAGTCTTCAAATCACAATGGGATTTATTAGGATTTGTATAAAAAAATTTAGTGGCTAGTTTTAAAGTATGTCTTAATAGTCCCTTGGTTTGGATTGGTAGTAATGGTGTTGAAAGGGTTAATATCAATGTGATGATTAGGACCTCCTAGACTTACATTATCGTTCATAGAATTTTGTTGATGTTGTTCAAACTCTCACTTCTAAAGTCTTAATTCTTTCCACTAGAGTAGTGATAAGTGTCTTTGGGATAGCTTGGTTAGGTTGATTAAGATGTTAAAATCATCATCTTGAGGTTTGATTTGTTGATTATTTTGGGGTTGGTCAGCTTAGCAAGGATGATTTGTCCTTGTTATTGGTTCATGTGGTGCTTCTATTTAAGGTTTTTATGAAATGTTGGAGTAAATAAGTCATTATTTGATAATTAATTAATCATCAATTAATTATTAGAGGATTTTTTACTTTAGTTCACTTAAGCTAAACTTAGGAGTTGATTTTTAATCTTTGGTTTATTAGTTTGAACTAAAGTTATGACTAGTTGTCTCATTACATGAGATTACAACACTTGTCACTATCTTGTCAAATCCGAATGTAGGGTTTGCTTGTGCAATGCTTTTATAAAGCTTGCACATTCATTTGCAATAATCATCCAGGTTATTTGCATCAATAGAATTCTCAGGTTATTGAGCACAATCTCGCTTTTGATCTTCTCTATTGTGATGGGTAATTGCTTGTAGGTGTTTCATGGGAGCTGTGGATTGAATCTTCAATTCTAACATGGTATCAGATCCCATATCTGCAATCCTCTATTCAATTTCTGAAGAGATCTTACCTTGAGCGATTTTTTGGTACGTCTTGGAGCAAAATCAACCTCACCATCACGATCAAGAGGTCGATTGCACGGATTTTGATATATAATTTGACTATTTTTTATTTAGGGGCAAAAAAAGCAAAAAAAAATTGGTTCTGGAAGCCGTATGACTTCCAAAACACTTGTCCGTACGGTTGATTTTTTTTTTTAAAATGGAGTTTTTGGGCGTTGCCTGTTTTAATTAGGTCACGCCACTAGTTCAAGTGGTGGCCACTGGGTATTGTCGCCTCTAGCAGCTCTTCCTAGACGTGCCGCTCCAACAAGCCTCTTGCCGACATCCTTTGGAATATTATTCCCAACACATGCCTAAATTCTATGCGGGAAAATCGGCCAATGAAGATTCCTACATCTTATCAAAGAATATTCTAGCCATCTGTAGGATTTATTGGCCATCGCAATTTTTTTTCTGGTCACCTGCAAAAATTTTCGGCAATGGAGGCATTTTTTTACATTAACAGTCAAAGGCCGTCAAATTTAAGCTTATGAACCGCTGACGTTAGCAGTCGTACAACCCTCTTTGCCCCCTCCTAGCCTTGTTTTGCCCTAAAGGAGCAGTTTTTTCTTTTTGGCATAACTTTTGCATACGAAGTCAAAATTGGGCAAACAAGATATCATTGAAAAGATGGTTCTGAGCACTATCCATTGGTGTGGGTTTCATTATCATATTTTTCTGCTTAGTTGCATTTATTTCTATATGAAGTCAGATCTACATTTATGGCTCTCGAGCTCATAACTTTTTGCCACAATCTCTAATTTTCGTGATTCTTACAGTGTTGGAAAGGTGTTGAGGAGTTCTACATTGCCATTCATGCACTTTTATTTTTATATGTCCTAAGTTTATTGTTATTTCAATTTTGGCCCAATGGGTGTTTTGGAGATTACTTGGATGTTTTGATAGTTGAGAGGGTGCAATTTGGATCTTTGCACTTCATTTAAGTTATATATCATTTAGTCATCTACTGTTACTTCATAGATTCCAGGGTTGTTCCAGTTTGTGATTTTTCTAGTGTTCAATGGCATTAGGTCTGTTGTTGCTTTATCATGATTCCATCTTGAGTCAATTAGTGACTTTCATATGGTTTCAGTAGTAAACATAATTTTCTTTGATTGTCAGAATCAGGATTCTAGAGTTACTCCACAGTGTTCTTCTAGTGCTTCTTTGCAGCAGGTTGTCTCATTGTAGGGGGGTTTTGTCCCGTTGGGTTTTCTCCTCTACCTCATTCATTGCATGTGTGTTCATGGCTACCTCATCAGGCCTTGTAGTTGGGACCCATTCTGCATTCATTTAGCTTCCTTTATCAGTTGTTTAGTTTCTCCCTAAGTTGATCTTAAGGGGGGTGTTGAAGTAAATAAGTCATTATCTGATAATTAATTAATCATCAATTAATTATTAGACGCTTTTTTACTTTAGTTCACTTAAGCTAAACTTAGGAGTTTCTTTTTAATCTTTAGTTTATTAGTTTGGACTAAAGTTAGGACAAGTTGTCTCATTGCATGAGATTACAACACTTGTCACTATCTTGTCAAATTCGCATGTAGGGTTTGCTTGTGAAATACTTTTATAAAGCTTGCACATTCATTTGTAATAATCATCTAGATTATTTGCATCAATAGAATTCTCAGGTTATTGAGCACAATCTCGCTTTTGATCTTCTCTATTGTGATAAGTAATTTCTTGTAGGTGTTTCAGGGGAGCTGTGGATTGAATCTTCAATTCTAACAGAGACTTGGTTATTTTGATAGTTTATGTCAAGAACACTATGGGCTCTAGCTAGTTCTTGTCCCAATTAGTCTGCCTCATCTTTGAGGTGGGTGGCTCTTTTACTTCATGGCATAAGGCCAACATCCTAGGGGCAGATTTTTTTATTAGAGCATCATATAATGATACCATGAAGGGAATTGTTTAGGTGCAATAAACATGGCGTGCACCTCTTAATTTTGACTGTATCCTCGCAATATTTTCAAATGTTACTATATCTTAATTTTTTTTAAATTACCAACATGTTTGCATTGGGTAGTATCTAAATTAATGCCTTCTTAGTTATATTTATTGGAAATTGGGGCAAGGCAATCCCTAGGAGGGTTTTGCAACTAACGTCTCCCAAATCCAAACACATTGATGTTAATTATGTCCTTAGGAATCCAACTCTTTGATATCATTATCACTAGAATTTAACTTTAGAACCTCCTCCAATAGTGAAAAGGGAAAATGTTGTAGGCTAAACAACGTTGTACATTGATTAAAAATCCTTTAAATTGTAAATACGTAAATAGAAGCTTAGAAGCTTTGGTTTGGTCACAAATTTTCTTGGATGTTGGAACTCTCAATGGACAAAATTTGAACCCTTCTAATAATTCAAAATTAGGTATCTATAAGAAAACCTAATTAGGTTTAGGTTTTGATTTGGAAGCTAGGAAAATCCTCAAGTTTAATTGACCTAGGAAAGGCACCAATTGAGTTAAAACATCAAAAAATGGAAAAAGATTTACTTATGTAAATACCCATGAGCTAGAGGCAAAAATATAAGTTCTCCTCTTTCCTTCGTTGAGGTGAGGATTGATTTGTTGGGGTGAATTAACTATTCTTAAGAGTGAGCTAACAAATTTAAGGAAAAAATCATAGTTTAAAGTTGAAAACAAAGGTTTATAATTGGAAAGAGGTTCTAGATTCTTTGTAGTTGACTTTGTTTGACACTTGGGTGACACATAAAGGATTTTTGAGAGGGTGACAAGGCACTTTCACCATGTAAGAAGAAAAATTTGAAGGTTAAAATTAATTTTATGTCATACAACGCCATGAGCTAGATTACTGGGTTATCATTGGATTGCCATGTATGCATTTTTTATTTTGGACATTTATAGGTTAAAAGCCACAAATTTTGGGATTAAGATTACAAATTTCTAGTATGCACAACTGATTGTTGGATAGTAGTGTTATGCAAATTGGAGGATAGAATAGAGTGATCATGTTCTAACTATCATATAAGGGATTCTTCCAATCTATGATGCTTAGTGACAACTTTCCGCCCATAGTCATAAAGGAAAAGTATACAATGGGTGATAGTTCTCTCCCACTATTTATCCATTTTTTTGTTGAGGTTTAGGTTTAACTTTCCACAAGGGAAGGAGACCACCAATTTAGTATTTATGTTTCTAATGGGAAATACTTAATTTGACGGGGAGCTAACTAAATACAGTGGTGCATTTGGTGAAAGAAATTGTAATGAAAATGGGGATGTAATTAGAGAGAGTGGTTGAGAGGTCAAGATGAATAAGATAACAATTACGAGAGGTGTAATATTACCTTTTCAATTAGTCTTTGTTTATGGAACAAATGGCCAATCACTATCTTTAATGAGCTAATCCAAGGCCTAAGTATAGCTCACCATCATTCCCTAGATGCATACCAATGTCTTAAAATCAACTAAGGTCTCGAAAATTCTAAATGGGGTGCTTCTAGTCATATCTCTAAGTATCTATAAGTTATCAAAAATTGAGATTTCATCATCCCAACATGCCTTTCCATCTAATTTTGAGTTATCCTTGGTTCCCACTAGACTTTAAAACTTTACCACACTACCACACCTTTTCGCCCAAATCTACTTCTCCTCTATTCCTATTAGAGTATCAAAATTATTCATCCTGACATTCCTTTCCCTTGACCCCTACTTTGTTCATTTGCATTATTGAAGAGTCAAAATTCATCATACATGTATGCCTCATTCTTGATCTCCAACAAGTGGTAAGAGTCATGAGGTACCTCCAATCCCAAAACTTCAGTGTTCCCATCTTTTTGCACTATTGTTTCTACCTACCCCATGCACAATTAAGAGAGCCATTAATGCTAGTTTTGATGCCATGATGACTCAATAAATGATCTCTTACTCAAAAAAAATTAAAAGTTGCATAGATTCTCTTGTACATGTAGCATTGGAGGATAAAGACTCACAAGTTCTCATTTAATGTGGTGGTCCTCATGTTTGATCTTAGCAACTCATTTAGGTAGGATTTATTATCAATTGTCAATTTTAGAGATTGAAAAAGAATTAATACATCCATTATAGAAATATATTGGTAGATAAATTGATTATTGAGATTATTATGAATTATTCCAATCATAAACCTAACTAAAAAATTGCTTTGATAATTCTTGTTTGAGTAGCCAAACTTCAAAGAAAGAAACCTACAGGTCTACTAGAGACCAGAGGATGAAAACCCTTTGGTTTCACATGTTAGAGGATGTAAACCCTTTGGTTGGAAGGATGATATAATCTCAAGTTTGTAACTATGATTTCATGGAAGCAATTTGCAACTTCACCAAGTAGTACGATTGTAGTTTTCACAAATTTCAATTGCACCCAATTGGTATCATTTGTAATTGGTTGCATATCCAAGTAATATATTTTGGGTTTGTTTATGTTGTTGTAGAAGTGTTGTATTTGATGTTGTAGGATATATTTTTTATGTTCGTGGACTTAAAAACTAATAAGAAAAAAATTTGATAGTTACCTATACTTAGTTATTATTGCATTTGTAGTAGCTCATACTATAATGATTTTAGACCCATTTAATATAATGGAATTTATTTATCTAACATGTTAATGGAATTGATTTATAATTTTTTTGTTTTAATTTTATTGTGGAATGTGGAAAAATATGTCATTAACATAGATGTGTAGATGTTGAATAGATTTTTGCATATTGGCTACTAAACTTAAGTAAAATACATAAATTCAAAAATCTGATTGCTTGGTTTGTTAGAGACGGTTAAAATATTTAAATCTATGTTTCTATGTAAACATTGACAAGATCTAGAGTTTTACAAGATCTAATTAAAATATATAAATATCAAGTTATCTTCCATTTGCATATATATTTGGGAGTTGGGTGCATTAAGGTTAATGTGTGAATATGTAAATGAAGTTTGAGTTTTTTTGTAAGATTGGTTTAAATTTTTAAATATGAATAGTTTTTATAGAGGTATTAAAGAATATTTTTTATTAATATTTAGCTTGAGATATTACAGTTGTATTAGAGATAGTTTTCTTGCCAGTCTTTGAACCATTGGAGGGTTCTTGAAGTATCTAATATATGGTAGCAATGTAGATCATTTTATTAATACATAATACAAATACATAAGAAAAAAGATGAAATAGGGGAGAGGACCCAGTAGTTGTGCACCCTAACTTTGCGCTTCCCAAAATCCTACGTGGAAATTTCAAATCACTCCAATTTTTTTACAGCAGCTTACATGGCAAGTCCCTTGGTTATAACTTTTGTTTCAAGGCCACATCATCAAATATGATGCCACATCAGCATGCTTTTTGTCAAGGTGTCCAAAAAGGCCCAAAAAAAAAGTTCTACCAATACTTGTGCATTCACATCATGAGTAGTTGAGCATTGGTGTGGCATCACATGATTGGTTGTTTTTAGATCTAAGGGATATATTTTGTTTAAGTTAGGGTACTTAGGTCACAATTATTGGGAATTATATAAACAATTATTGGACATTATATAAACAACTATTGGACATTATATTAACAACTACTATCACAACTATTGGAACATGCTCAACTACTGGGTCCTTTCCCCTATAGAGGAACCAAGACATAATGACCATGTTTCAAGAAGTGGCTAAATTAATGGAGAGAAATTAGAATCGGTATGAAGTTGTGAGAATCACCTTATCCTTTGAAAAATATGTTGAGGTGGTAAGAAAGGTCCATTCTATAGAAAAAATAAGAAATTTTAATTGTAGATAACCAATTTTTATTGGAAAAGGATTTTGATGGACTACTCAAATTTTATAAAAAACATTCAAATGATTTCATATTTGCACTACCTTTTGAAGGGTTTTTAAGGGTGCTAGGAAAAAGATATTTGTCTAAACATGTATGAAAAAGTTAAGGAAGGAAGAAGAGAAATCAAAATTAAAAAAAAATAGTTAAAACCAAATCAAAAAAAGGCCATCAACTAAACTACAACACTAAAGTAGTCAATAACTAGAAACAAATTACATTACAAGGCATCTCCTTCTAGTCAGAAATAGAAGAAGAGCTCTATTATTGCAAAAAGGGATGATAGAAAAATGAACATAGAAGACAAAAAAATATTTCTCATGCAAATAATCTTAGGAACAAGGCCACAAATTCCAAATAAAAGGAGTGAAATAATTAAGAATATCAAATAGGAAGCTAGAAAACCAAATGATGGAACTTGAACCTAAGAGAAATATACTTACAAACAATCAACTCAATGTAGAAAAAAAGAATAAAATTTGGATTTGTAAGGGTTCAAGAGAGAGAAAACTTTGGAGGAATTTGTAATGTAGAGGGAAAGTATTAAATTTGATGAAGTACTAAATATCTATAAAAATGAGTGATAAAAATCTCGATCCATAAAGATGAAGGTACTAATATGATAGAAGCATCAATAGAGGAAGACCAACACTTTGAAAATTCCTATGATTTCAGATTGGAAAATCAAGTAGCTTATGTGGTGGACGTTTAGGAAAGAAGAAATAACTTTCAATCTTTCTCAATTAACCTACCTTTTGAAATGAATGTTGATACTTTTTTTATTTAAGTACTACATCTCATGACAATATCAATGATATGTTTCTCCATGCCATATCATGTCCGAGCTATTATAATCATGTGAAAAAACATAAAAGGCATGTAAAAGTTCAAATGCACCCTTTTATAAGATTCAAGAATCTAGGTAGTAGACCAAGATACATGAAGAGAAATGCAAGAGAATCACTTGATGCTTTAATCAAACAACTCCAATTGAAAGATATTTAGAAACACATGTAAGTTGATCTTGTTGATGTTTTACTATCATTCTCGTTGATAAATTCATCATACCATGCACCTAGAGAAGTAGACAACTTAATTCAACAATGAGAAAGTGTAAGCTATGTGGTGAATTTTTTGTGGGGAAAATTGACATGATTATATGTGTTTAATGGATGCATTCCATGAGTGGATTTCTCTATAAAGCTTAATATAGAAGGATAAATTTCACATATGAAGGAGAAGATATGGTGTTTGGAGGAACCTCTGATGGAACTTTTGCAACAATCATAGATTAAAAAAAATCTAGTAGGGGATAAGTTGTGTGGACAACAAGAAGCATGGTGATGGAAGTCATGCATATTACCTATTTTTATGGTGAGTATGCCCTTACCAATCCTTATTCCTCAAATATTGATTTAAAAAAAACTACCCTCATATTTGGGTTTGCAAGGAATATACACACAAGACCTCCTTCAAATATCTCATAGGTCACATTGAGTTCTTGATTAAGCTATCCAATTTGAGCAATGCACAAACTACTTTAGAATTCATGATGGAGCAAGTGGATAAGAAGAGGATTCAAACTTTTATAGTTTTGGAATTATATATTACACTAACTCAATCAAGAATATTATTTATCCTATTCAAGAATAATAGAAAGTTTGTTAAGGGATTCTCACATACATCAACTCGCTTAACCAACATGGCAAAAAGGATATTTTTATGCAGATGAATAGAATAAAAGTAACTATTAATTGGCTTGAGAAGGTAATTAATTTATGTTTTATATTCTTCATTTCATGTTTCTCACATCCAATTTTGGGAGAATGTGATGTTTCAAAAGATGGTATATAGGTTGTATTAATACAAGAGGGGAATCCATAAAAACTAATAGCATAAAGCTCAAATATCTAGAGGCGGGTTCCCCCTATATATGATGAGTAGGTGTTTGCCATCATCCATTTAAAATAAAAACTTAGGAATTCCATTGACATTGGATGTGTGGTAGAGGAATATTACAATGGATTAGAGTTATTGAATCAACCTAATTGGAAATGAGAGAAACAAAAATGGGTAAGAAAAATCCATTTTATAATTATGATATGTAGAATACATGAAGGAGAAATAGAATATGTTTGTTGATGTATACTCTACATTTCCCTTTCCTTGCTCTATTGATGCCACATTTGGTGATTGGAAGATTTATATCATGGGAGAATACATTTATAATACTTTATTGCTAACATCTTAGATAGAAAGATAAAGGATGACCAACATATTATAGTAGACAATCTTATTTGGTGTAAGGAAAAATTATCTCAAGTGTTGGGTCCTAATAACAAATTAAATATTGTGTAAGCTTTCAATAATATCCCCATGATGACATAGTTTTAGTTCCTACAATAATTCCAGCTATATATGGGAGTGATTACCATGGAGGAAATTGGGAGAGAAGTATCTCAAACACATAAAAGGGAATATTAACTACTAATATAATGGAGGAGAACATGAATTTCTAGTAAATTTTTTGCAACCAATGCTTACTCGCCATCAACTAGCAAAACATTAGAAAAATAATTTGCAAGGGTTGTATGATTTCATCCAAAAGATCCAACATCCATAACTCAACATTTTTTCATTCATGGAATTATATATCTATGAAGCACTAAATCACATTGATCTAGTGTTCACAAATATCTAAGATTTCTACTCATATGGATAATTGTCACAAGGATGAGACCCAAAAGGAAAGGCATCATAGAATTTCCAATTGAATGTCCAGGGACTTACCTATGGGTGAAATCATAGATTTGTGTCTCATTTTTGGAAAGAGGAAATTTTTGGAGTGGTTGGGCTAAATTCACTTGCACACCTTCGAACTAAGTAAAACCTTCGATCGAAGGTACCTTTGAGCAAAGGTATGCAACTAAACACCTTCAATAGAAGGTAGTTTCCATAAAATATTTTTTTGCTATAAAATGGCTTTTTTGCATGGGGAGACCTTCTATCGAAGGTGCCTTCTAGCAAAGGTGCCAAAAATGATTTATTTTGTATCTACATCAAAATCAACTCAAAAATTTCAATTTCAAACCTTGGGTTGGACTTGCAAATGAGCTTGACTTGGCAAGATATTTTGCAAGATCGTAGCCCTCGAAATGAGCTTTCTAACAAGTATAATTTTGATATGTTTTCATTTTATCATGTATTTAATTTTCAATTTTTACTGAACATAGGTTTTTCTCCAAACATTGAGCTCTTCGTTATGTAGAGGTTTAAAAATAGTAAAAAATTGTAAACAAAATTCAAAAAATATTTGTTCCCTTCATATTGATGTTCTTGTTTCACAAAAAAAAAAGGATTTCGACATATACATAGCAAGTTATGTTATACGACACACACGTATGTCCAAATTATAGTTACAGTGACTTCAAAAATTAATTAAAAAAAATATGTAACCAAAAATTATGAAAAAATATTCATTCCCTCCATATTGATGTTGAGAATCTATATTTCAAAAATTATAATTTTATCCTTTATAGAAAAAAAGTTATGTTTTATGACACAAACCTTACTTTTGAAAATATTGTTTTTTATTTAAAACTAGGTATTAAAGTAGATGTTGAAAGATTCATAATTTATTTCGTAAAAATTAAAATATATATATATTTAGAATCTACATAGAAATTGCCACAAATCACTAGTTCGCATCATCTTGAAATTCTTATTAGTTTAGCTGATATAGGTCTTAGAAGATGAAGATTCGGTTAGAAATATTAATGTAAATGTCCATCTTGGGCAAAAAGTGAGACATAGTATTGTGGGATCACCCCTATAGAGGTTGCTACTAAGGAAGAATCATGTGACCTAGATATTTATGAAGTTGAATTGCTTGAGGACAAGCACTTTTGGGAAGGGTGAACTTGTAATGTCCCCTTTACAATCAAATTTTGTTTATGGAATAAAAGGATAATCCATATCTCTAGTCACCTAAGCTAAGGTGTAAGTACGGATCTTCGTCATTCTCCAAATGCTTTCCAATGTGTTAGAAGCAACAAAGGTCTAAAATTTTCAAAGTGTGGGGTATTTTTGGTCATATCTCTAAGTGTGTGTAGGTTTTCAGAATTTCTCAATTCATAATCCTAGCGGGCTTTTCTATCTAAGTCTGATTTCTCCTTGGTTCTTTCTAGACTTTCAAAATTTACCATATTGCCATGTCTTTCCACCCAAGTTTGCTTCTCCTTTTTTGATTTAAGATTATAAAATGTGTCCATCTTGACATCCCTTTCCCTTGACTCCCACTCATTTCCCTTCCCTTATTGGAGAGTCATACTTCCTTGTACCACTATACCTCATCCTCAATCCTTGACAAGTGTTAAGAGTCATGAGGTACCTTTGACCCTTAAACTCTTACATTCCTACCTTTTTTCACTATCATTCCTACCTACACCCTACACGACCAAGAGAGACATTAATGTTATTTTTTAATCTACTATGACTCCAAAAAGGATTTCTCCCATTAATTGTTTAAATAAAATGGAATAGATTCACTTGTACATGTGGTATTGGAGGGTGAATATGGTCAAGCCCTTATTTAATGTGGTAGTTGCATCCTAACTTCTATTGGTCCTCACATTTGATCTAAACATCATTTTGTGTGAGATTTATTATTGTCCATAGATTTTAGAGATTCAAAAAGAATGAAGGTATTCATTGTAGACGTATATTGGCAAATTGATTATTGATATTAGTATGCATTATTCCATTCATAAACACTAACCAAAATCTTGCTTTGAGTATTCTTGATTGAGTGTTTGGATTTCAAGGATGAAAACCCACAAATTAATAGGAGACTAAAGTATGAAATTACTTTGAGAGGAAGGAAACTATCATATCAAGGATAATTATTCTTTCATGGTAGAAATTCATAGCTTCACTAAGTTGTGCACAGTTATCGCAAATTTTAGTTGAACCTAGTTGGTATCATTTGTAGTTGGTTGCAAATCGAAGTAGTCCAGTTTTGGATTTGTTTTTTTGTTGTAGTGTTGTATTTTTTATTGTTCTAGGATATGTTGTTATGTTTGTGGACTTCAATATTAATAATAAAAAATATTTGATATTATCTATATTTCTCAATTATTAATGTTGATGTAGCAACATATAACAATTATTTCAAACCCATTTAATATAATGGAAGTTTGAAATTTATCTTACATGTTTATGGACCTTATTTATAATATGGGTGTTAATGTTACTGTGGAGTGTGAATAAATCCAAGTTATTAACATATATGTGTAGATGTTAAATATAATTTTCTATTAGAAATAGGTGTTGTACACCTTGCATAACATGGAGTATTTAATTATGTAAAATAGATAAATATTTAGTTGTGGTGCATCTAGGAGATGTTCTTAGCAACATTAGATAGTTATTTGGGTCCACTTGTAAAGTTATATGTAACATTGGGTTAGTTTTTAATGTGTGGGAGACATAAAATAATTAATAATTATTTTGGAAAAAATATAATTTAATAATGTGAAATCAAAATGTAAAAGTGAGATAAATGGTTTTGTGTATTCATGGTTTTATCTTACCACTTGGTTACATTTGTGTGAGCTTGATTCTATAAAATAAATAAAATGTTTAGTGGTTAAGGTTGGTTAGGTGAGTGGGTTGTCATAGTATTGAGTTTCTCTTATGAGTCCATATGTGAAGCATGGAATGGGACATGTGGTTACATGATTCAACACAAGTGCATCAAAGGAGATTGATGTTTTAAAAGTGTTATGGACACTTTGTAAGTGCATTGTAATGTTTTATTGTTTAATAATACATAAAGTGTGGATGCTTTTAAAGACTAGGTTTTTCCCAAGGTATATCTTGTGTTACCTCATGACTTGTCTATTTGTGTAGACACCTAAAATATGACCTTACCCAACAACACCTAATTTTAGCCTATCCTTAGCCCATTAATTAAATAAATATTATTAATTTAATTATTCCCATCATTTTCCAATTTTTATCCTAATACTTTAATGAAATAAATATTTATCATTTATGTAATTATTTTTCCTTCACATGATCCCAATAATTAAATAAATATTTAATTTATTTAATTAATTCCCCTTTATCATCTATCCTTGTCCATCTAATCTTAGCCCTCTATCTTGGTCACATGGATCATAATCTAAATTTCTCATCATCTGAAAAATGTCCCCTTCACATGTCTAACTAAATCCTTGCCTAGATTCATTGAACCTAGACACCTAGCCAAAATTCAAACTAACTTTTCATCTTATCCACTTCTCTCATCTAAACCTCTTAATCCTAGCCATTCCCATAAGAATTTTTTTCATTATCCCAATCCTAAACCTAGATCCTATCATTCATGTGCCACTTGTCACATGACTACATATTTGATCATAACCCTAATCCTCCTTCAATATTATTCATCCATCATTAATCATTCCTAGCCATTGATTTTGCCTCTTCAAGACTCTATATCTAGATGCTCTCATATTTCATCAACCATGAGATTTGAAGCTATCATACCAATCCACATACTATCAACATCAAAGATCAAATCAAATGGAATAAGGTTGTACTCCATTTTTTCTTATCAAGGATTGAGCAAAGATTCTAGGTGAAGGTATTTTTCTTTGTATTTCTTTATCTTCCATTTTTTTTACTCTCAATATTTCCTCATCTTCATTTTCGCACGCTCGGTGGGACTCACGTCCCTTTTTAACATTTTTTGGTGAATTATTTATGATTTTTTGTGATGCAAAAATATTTCTTAGGTCCTGAAATGTGAAGTGAAACCTCTATTTCATAGAAAGGTTCCTCTATAGCATAGAGTTGCATCTTTGTTTCACAAAAATGTGCCTATATTTTGTGAAGTTGTGCTTTTGTCATCCAAAATTGCACTTATGTTCTGTGTGTTGGGTTTAATCATTTTGAGATTAAAATAGGGTTTGATTTACCTTTTATGCATTGTTTTTCAATATATAATAATTATAACTCTTTTTTTTTCATTTTGTTTCACTATTTGAACGTAAAAATTAGGGTTTCTAGGGTTTTATCAAACTAGGGTTTCTTACAAGTAATCTAAGATATCTAGGGGTTGCATCATCTTGAGATATTTTGAGCTTACAATCTAACATATTTTTGTAATATATTTATGATTTATAGTGTTCCCTAACCTTATCTTACAAGTTTCTCAACTAGGTTGGTGAAAAATTTGATTTTCAGATCTGAGGGCACTTTTTGAGGCCCTATCTATGAAACTACACCTCTATTTCATAGAGGGGAGACTTTTTTTCACAAAGTTGCAGCTATGTATCATCAATTTGTGCCTCTATTATATATCTTGGCACCTCTATTTGTTAAAACTATGCTTACATTTTAGTTTGTATTTTCTAGGGTTTTTGAGTTAGTTTTATCATCTAACCTTCATCTTTGGTCAAATAACAAGTGGTGCAACAGTCTAATGCTTGTAAAATATAATTATCATCAATATTACTAATGGTTTGATGCATATTCATTGGTCCAAGATTTTTTTTCTCACTAATCTAGGCATTTGAGGTAGTTTAGTGAGTTAATGAATATTGTTTTTTGTGTTTGGAAGGGTGTGTAGATGTATGCTCTCAACTTGCACTTAGTGTGATCTTGGAGATCATAAATCTCACATGTCTTCATTTATTTTATTTTCTAATTTTTATCCCAAATCTTACTAGTATGTGTGTATGCTCTCCCCTTGCGATTTATGCGATCTTGGGTGATTAAAACCACCTAATATAGCACTTCCCACATTAGGAGGCATGCATGGGGATTTGATCACCTCGAGGATGACTTTAACCTTTTTTTGGTGGGGTATAAAAAGGGGTTGATTGAAAGCTATACCTTCATCTTTTGCTAGCATTATTTGAGCCAAATCACAAGACACTCAATTTGCTGAGACTTGTTTGGTGATGAGAGAAAGAGATACCCTCCTAACCTTGGGTGTTAGAATTTTGAAAAACCACAAACCATGAGCCACGATATCAAACAATGAACAAAGACACCTCCCACACAAGAGATCTGTAAACAAAGAATTTCTATATTCTTCAACAAGAAAAAGCTACAAAAGCAAGAGACTATCAAAAAGATATGAAAGCTTGAGAGTTAATTATAATGAGTGATGAGTGCTATATAGGAGAAAAACCCAAAAAGCATAAAAGCACTCCTAAGTTTAGCTTAAGTGCATGAGAATAAATTAGACTACTAATCGATCAAAGTGTAATTAATTATTAGCTAATGCATGATTACTCTAACACCCCCCTTTAAGATGAACTTAGGGAGTAGCTAAAAACCCTAAAAAGAGAATGCATGATGGGTCCCGACAAACACGGCCTAGTTAGATACCCATGTACAAATAAAATATCTCTCAAAATTGGATAAAAGGAGAAAACCACAGCGGGAGAAAACTCCTCTCCAAAAGAGAGAAAGACGAATGACAGACTATTTAAAATCTCCAAATCAAGGTGAAGTACTAAGAAGCCTCCAACCAACAATGTCCCAAAAAGAGAGGAACGTGTAGAACATTGTTGAATCATGAAGAAGTTGTAGATTACTATCGAATGATGACTGATATGGTGTTGAAATAAAGAATCCCTAGAAACAAGAATGCAAGAGTGTCCATATGGTAAATGATCCATCTCACTAAAATGCATGTAACCAACTATTGATGTACGTTGCATCTGAAAGTACATAGGAACAAGAACTAGATACGTAGATCACTCAAAACCATGAAACCAAGGAAGCATCTGTTGATGTACGTTGCATCTGAAAGTACATAGGAACAAGAACTAGATACGTAGATCACTCAAAACCATGAAACCAAGGAAGCATTAGCACCAACAATAGAAACCCCCTATAATACTAAAAAGGGAGAGCTAAGACAGGTACACTGAAATTGTGTGAAACCAGGAAGTGCATGTAGGAGAAACAACCTATAAATAAAAGGGTGTGCAAACTAAGGCACATATGCATGAGGCAAGAATCACTGGGATTCATTGCTTTCGTGGAAGGGACACTCACTTGACAAAGGTGTGATGGAAAACCAAAGGCAAACATCAACCCCCCCATGACACTTTAGATCATAGTATGAATACAAAAGGCACAACAAGATGTGCAAAATCCCCAAAAGATTATACACTAGTTGGGCACTTTATCTCAGTGCATCTACAAAAGAGAATGTGCATGAAAAAGATGTCTATAATGCCCGAATATGATAGAAAACTAGAAATACATATAGAACAGCCAAAAAAAAATTCATCCCACACAAACGAAAAGTTTCTAGGAGTTAAGACATCCAAGTAATTCACTAGAGTGTGAAAACACAAAAATATGAATAAAATGTACCTAAAGAGAAATATGGAAAAAATGCATGGATGGATGTGAAGATCTCTGAAAGATAGTTCCAACGCCGCTGTAATTGTAAAAATAGAGAAATTGGTCAAAAATTATGAGCTCAAGACTAAAAACAACACCTTTGACTTCAACAGGATGTAGAATGCACCATAATCAAAAATAGGTGATGAGATCCACACCACTAAAAATTTGGCAAAACCATCTTTTTGACTATATCTCATTTGCCAAAATTCGATATCGTATGCCCAAGTTATGGCCAAAAGAAAAAAAATTGCTCCCTTAGGCTAGAGAAGGGGACTTGGGGCCCTTGGGGTACAATCTGTATGGATGATGTCAGCATCCATATGGATGACATCATGTTGACATCAACATGATGTCAGCAAATATTTCATGGAATATTCCCTTGATGCTGAAGAAAATCTCGTCACTCGGAAAAGAAAAATTTCGTTGAGAAAAGTTGTTACAAGTCAGAAAAGTTGAAAAAAGGGTTAGAAAATAGTCGTTGGATCATTATCCACTGATGACAAAGTAGAGGTTGTTGTCAGTGGTGGAAATAATGCCATCATTGCTCGATATGGGCCCTGTTGTGCGACAGGCTATCAACTTGCGCAGTAGGGTACTACGTACCCTTGAAAAGACTTCATCACCCCCAAAAAATGGTTAGCCCTTTTCAAAATATTGCTTTTTAGTTTTTAATTTTTATTATTTATTAAAAAAATTATTAAACAATTTAAAAAAAAAAAAATGCAAACCCTTTTTTATTTTTTTGATTTGCATACAGGGATCGTACAAGAGTGTATGGGCCCTAAGACAAAAAAATTTTGCCTTAGAAGCTCATGCTGGTTAAATTGGAAAAATTCCCATGTTTGCCAGTATATTTTAAAACTGCTATCATTTTTTTAAGATCACCTTGTTGAATAGAAAATTGCCTATCACGTGGCAAAAATTGCCTTTCAAATTCATGAAACCACTTGACAATGTGAGCTAGTGGTTTGAAATTTATAGGATATTTTTAGCAAAATATTCCTTAGAATATTCTCCCATAAGGCTAGAAGGCTAGCGAGGCCATAAGTATTGATGAACAATCACGATTGTGCTACATGGAATGCTCGTGAGGTGGCTAATAGTACCTTGTGGGCCAATCTCAAGTACCCTACATAGTGCAAGGTATGACCAACAATGAAAAAACTACAATTTTTTTATTTTTTATTTTTTATTAAAAAATTTCAAAATAGAATTTTAAATTTTTATGAACATACTAGCAACGACCGCCTATGCAAATGTTAATGTCAATGTTTGCACAATTTTATGGAAAACCATATGATGGGGGATGGGAAAAATTATGAGGGATTGGGGGAAAAGACTTGATGAATCGAGAATTGATCCTTAGGTTCTTGGGCATTCTGAACACAATGACAAGATCATATTTGACCGAAAATGTTCCAAATATGCAACTACCTTCTAGATTTGGCAACCACCTTTCAACTTCAAACCCTTGTAGATTTGGACTCACATGTCTGATTTGGACAAATCAAAAGGCTAAAATGAATTTCTTGGACACCCTAAACTCAATGGTAAGCTCATATTTACACCAACATATGAGCCTAAAATACAATGCCACAAAGAGGAACCCCCTAGAATCTAGTATTTTTATCAAAAAAATAATTCTCTAGATCATGTCATTTGATGCAAGAGAAGAGAATAATAAATTTTTCAAGATCCACCAATATCTACGATTAGATCATCTTATATTGTTTCTTATCTAGCATTCATGGATTTAACACTTTTATTTTTCCTTGTTAGTAGTATATTTCTTTCTCTTTCATACATGCTTTTATGATCACATATTAATATTCAATTACATGTTTATTGTGCACATGGATGCAATCTTTGTATTTTACATGATTATATATTTTTCCACTTTCCTTCAATTCCTTCCATCCTATATAAAATCATTCGAAAGAGCACATTATGTCACTAAGATTCCTTTTTTGAGTATGGTTAGAGCAACTAAACTTGTGATCATGCCCATTTTCAAATGGAACCATATTGCCTTTTTTTATTTTCAAGCAAAACCTTTAATTTTGTAACAAGTGGATTCACTTTGCCTTTTCTTTCCTAATTACTTTTTCCCATATAAAATCATTCAAAAGAGCACATTATGTCACTAAGATTCCTTTTTTGAGTATGGTTAGAGCAACTAAACTTGTGATCATGCCCATTTTCAAATGGAACCATATTGCCTTTTTTTATTTTCAAGCAAAACCTTTAATTTTGTAACAAGTGGATTCACTTTGCCTTTTCTTTCCTAATTACTTTTTAATCTTTGATATTTCAAACAAGTTGTGAAAACTTCCTATTCTTAAATACTTAACAAATGCTTCTAATTGAGTTTTTTAAGTTTTACTAGTTTCAAGATGGAGCACTCAAAGTGAGGTTAATGTATCAAATAGATAAATGTATTCATATTATTTTGACTCTAAAATATTTTATGTTCATGTTGATTGATTGTTTTACTTTGACTTGCATTTCTATGGTACTTTACATGCAAGTGAAAGTGGGGGAAAAAGTGTAATGGTGAGAAATACATATGGGCTACACTTTTTCCCTTCATTTTGGATTCACTCTAACATGTTTTTTTTTGGAGTAATGATTAGTATCTCTTTTTTTTTTTTACATAAATTTTAATAATTTAGTTGATATGCACATTAAAGTGGGTGGGGATGATTGTAGTGGTGAAAAATGCATACCTTACATTTTTCTCCTTCATTGTAGACTCACTCTAACATGTTTGTCCTTGAGTAATGATTAGTGTACAAGTGGTTGTTGTAGCATAAAATTTGGAAAATAACATGATTCTTGCTTGAATTTATCTACACATATCCCCATGAATTGATTTCAACCTTTAGTTCATCCATTCCTTTAGGTCAAACACATAGTTGCAAAACTAAACCAGTTAAATTTAGTAGGTGTGGAAATGATCCTTAAACCTTCAAATTTCAAAATTTAGGCCCTTACTAACTCCCCCCAACTAGTCATTATAAGTTGACTAAAGCATGATTTTTTTTAACTTGAATGCTAGGATGTTGTATTCAAGAATAAACCACAATTCATTGTTGAATCATTAAGATGGAATCTAAGAGATCTCATTTCTACTTTGCACTATCATTTAAGAAGCATTCACAAAGCATCTTCATTATATTATTTACTTACATCAAAATTTAGGTATCATTGATTTTTGTGTGTTTCCTTCAATATTTGTTATATATTATTGACTCTATATTATGTGTTTCATCAAGGGAGAATCCTAACCTAATAAGCTCCTCCACCATGTTTGTAGATACTATCCCTTTCAAACACATGTTTAAAACACTAAAGCAAGTAAAATTATAAATAATATATAAATGTAATTTAAATCCATCCACACTAGTGCAAATCCATGAGAAGGTTGAGATCCACACTTATAGGGATTAGTTCCACTCAATTTGACAATCATGAAAGTGAACTAAAATATCCAATATAGAATTCAAAAATTCAAAAATATTTATTTGACAATACATAAATCTTTTATAATAAAACAATTAATTCATAATACTAAACACAACATAATATTTATTAAATTTTAAACTAAATTCTATTATTTAATTTAATTTAATTTCATACATTCATTTTACTTTAATTTTCAATCCCCGCTTATTAATAAATTTAAAATTTATACTTGTATTACATTACATTATTTCTCACAAATAAAAGAGTTGGTGTCTACCATTGGCTAATGCTCAAATGTTGGCTTGGAAAATTTTACATAACAAGTTGTCTTTTGGAGATAGATTGAAATATATGATGGTTCAACGAGTCGAACATCCTTTTTGTCAGCATAATGAAAGCATAAAACATTTTTTTCAGAGAAGATTATTTTGCTAAAAAAATGGAATTTGTTATTTTCAATCATTTTCCTACTATGTGTAGTGACTGCAAGAAAAACTAGAACCATCTCATTTTTTGATTAGGCTTTTCGCGGTTGCTCACTCCAAAAATTTCCACAAATCCACTTTTGGTTAATTAAGTACTTAAAATTAATATTTAGAGTTTGGGTTATCAAAGATAATTATATTTGTTATAGACATAATAAAAAAAGAATTTAAATTATATAAATCAGATTATGTATAATTGCATTTCTTATATATCATTACATAATTAGTTAGTATAAATATCTTAAATAAATTTATCTATAAAATGTCTTTTTTTTTTTTAATTTATTTAAGTGGGGGTTTGAATCTTAAGGGGCAATCACACTTTAACAAACACACTATGTCATGGAGGACTATTTGAAGAGGTGTTTTTATTTACTTAAAAGTGATTTTATTTTATTTATTGAAGAGTTATTTTATAACTATTAATGCCAAGAGACATTATACAATGGCAGTAAGGGGTGGAATGTAATGGCTAAACATGTTAATAAAACTGTTTACATTTTATCTTAAATTTGACAACCATTTGCATGTCAAAATATTAATATTTAATCATGAAGATAATATTTCCAAAATAAGTAGGCATGTTTTCAAAGATATATATTTATTAAATTATAGCATTAATTTTTTACTTTACAAGTAATAAATAAAAATAAAAATGAAAACTCTTATTATATAATTATAAAACCTAATAAATTTTGTAATCTATTTTTTCTAAATATTGTACTATTATATTTTATTTTAACTAAAAGTTAAATGGACTTATTCATTAAAAAAAATATTTGCGCTTCTTCCATGATTTAAACTTATCTAAAATAAGAAAACTTGGTGGAAAAAAGGGACCTCATTTCAACATATTCAAGGGAAACCAAAAAGTTTGCCATCTCATCATTGAAAAAGGGAGGTCCCAACTTCTAATTTTTAAAATATTTAGATGCGCTAACCCATCAACTTTTGCTTGTGTCCCATCTTTATTACTTTTTATTAAAAACATTTGTCTTGTGAAGATAGATTGGGTCTTTTTTTTTTGTTTTTTTAAATAGAAGAATTGATAGTCCACCAAAACCTAACTTTAAGAGGTAACTATTTTTATTTTAATTTTATTACTAAAAGGAATCAAGGGTTTAGCCCAATGACCTAGAGTTTAGCTCTTGACTTGGGGTTTATTTTTCTCATCCTGATGATGGATCATGGAGTGTGATCTAAAACGTCGGTGCAAACAAATTATACATAGTAAAGGCCATAAAAGCACACTAATTAGCAATATGAACTGTGGAAATCTATGTCTTTAGTTTAGCTCTTGACAAAACAAGCCTTCCTTGTAACCTCTTGAGCAATGTGCAATGCACTAATTAGCAATATGAATTGTGGAAATCTATGTCTTTAGTTTAACTCTTGACAAAACGAGCCCTCCTTGTAACCTCTCGAGCAATGCGCAACGCAACATACCCTCATCCACACACCACAAGCAAATAAAAAATCAAACCCAAAACCTAAGCTACCTAAAATGACAACCATGATGGAATGAGTTGACCCCAAGAACCAAAAAGTAACAAAATAAAAAAACTTGACTCCCTATAACATGTAGACTATACATGGTACTCCTAACATATACAAGAGGCTAGGTCGATTAGCTTTGATAGAGTTGGTAGGTTGGCCCATAGAATTCAACCATGTTTTTTCACATGGCACCGACTTCCCTAATTTCCTAAATTTTAATAATAACAAATTAGTAACTTCAAGAATCAAAATCATTAACCTATTTCTACGAGACCTGCCAAATCCTAGTTGCTTTCATTCCGAATTCTGCTGCAACAGATCATCCAAAGAGCTTATCAAGGGCACAGACAATGGATACTGGAGCCCACCAAACCCTAAAACCTAGGGTTGTCGATATGAAGAAAAGAGCACGAGAACGTGGAAGCATAGAAGGCGTCAAATCCAGATGGAGCTGCCGCCTTCACAGTCACAGGTTGAGATGGCAAACCCTATTCATCAGAATCTTTCCAGATCAGCCACAGTCGTCCGGCCCAGTATGCATTGACTAGGGTGTCCAAAAAACTTACTGTAAAGCATGAAGAAAGCCCAGCCACAAACGTCTGAAACCCTAAATCTTCGGCAACTCAGAACAATAATACAAAGGTAAATTGTTGTCTTTCAAGCTTTCAGATGAGATTAATGAAGTAATTTCTGATTGCAAAGCGAAAAACGGTCATCCTTTTCTTTCTTAAAGGTGTACCCTTCGAACAGGATTTCCTTAAATGGCCCTGTAATAACTGGGAATAAAAGGGATGGAATATAGAGGCCTTTAGGGGTATGGGTAGGGAAACTATGGAAGAGTTGTTTTACATTATGGTTTATGATTTATCTGGGTTCAAATCTATTATGTTTAAGTTTCGGGTCTTGATTTCCATCTTCATGGGATTTCTAAATCATTTTTCTTTTTCTTTGGGTTGAGTTTTCATTCTTTAATCTAGCATTCCACCCATTTTAAAAGATACAGCCTCTCAATTAGATAAGATTTTATGATGCAAACCTCTAACAAATGGGCTAGTTTGTGGGTTTAAGTAAGAATTTGTGTTGAATTGGATTTAAACCAGTTCCTTTAGACACCATTAAGTTATTCGATCTAGGGTTTGAATTTAATCATAATATTAACTAAATAAGTCAAATGCTTGTTTTTATTGTCATCAAGGAGGTCACCTTGTTCATGGTTGCCCTATATGCAAACCTTGTCCTCCACAACCGTCCCCAAGAATTCCCCACACTACCAATACTCTTTCAGTTAAAGATAACTTGAAGTCATTCGGTGCTCCTTAATCTACACCCCCTCCTAGACTAATGCCCCATCCATTTCTCACTTACCTCCTTCATCCTCCATCTCCTCCCCCTTTCACCACCCCTCTTCCATCATTGGCTTCAAATCCTTCAAAGATGTTTTCGAAGCTAATGAGAGTGCATCTAAAAGGTAAAATGAAATTTCCCCTCATCTTACACAGTTCCTCCTATTTTGATTCCCTCTTTGCAATCAACCAAGCCCTTGTAGTCTTGGTCTCATTCCTCCTCCCAAGAGTGTTCCTACCAAGAACTAAATTATGGACTTACTAGAATGCCCTAAAGACAACAAGTTCAATGCACTACAAATGAACAAGAAAACCTTTCTTGATTCTTCCCATGAAGTGTCATATCCAATCCATGAATGTTCAAGGAATGACAATCCCTACCTGAAAGTTTTGTGTCAAGCAATCAATTCAAGAGAACAACATTGATGTTATCATGCTTCAAGAAATGAAAGTTAGTGTTGGTCAATTGAAAACCACCTTCACTTCCACTTGGAAATTGGCCCTTTTCTTTCACATTGGTCATTCAAACGGTGGTGGTGGTGCTATGTTTGGCCTTGCTCCCTTGATTTCTAAACATGTGGCTTTTGGGTCCATCCTAATAACAATTGCATTTGGGCTACCATCCTCCTTCAAGACACGCTATTTGGATGTTGGTACATCTATGCTCACAATTCATCTTCAAAGAAAACCATGCTATGGAATTGGCTGCATGTTCACCTCCCCACCCCATTATAGAATGGATCTTTGGAGGAGACTTCAACATGGTAGAACACTCCATTGATCACAATTGGGATAGCATCTCCCACTTATCCCAATATGAATTTGATCCATGGACTTTGGCCCATAACTCTCCAGGGGTTCAGGATACCCTCTTAAGCAAAATTGATCTTCACAAACCTCACTAGTTTACATGGCACAATTACCATGATTTTTTTTGAAGGAAAATAAGTTAGTTGGGCCATTTTTATGTATCTTCTAACTATCAAATTCTTCTCTCTTATCATTTTGACCTCTTAGCCACCCTCTCCAATCACCTCCCCATCTTCATTACACTTTCCTTCACAAAATCTACCACCCTACCGAATGAGCTCTCCTTCAAAATAAATGTTCCCATTTGAAACATCAAGACTAAATTAATGGTTTCCTTGCCATGTGGAATATTGAGCCTAAACTTCAACAAGAAAACCTTTCCTAATTCTCCCCACTTAAGTGTCGTGTCCAATCCGTGAATGTTCAAGAATTGATGATCTCTGCCTAAAAGTTTCATGTTAAACAATCTATTAAAGATAACAACATTGATGTTGGGTGATTCGACAATAGTGGTTTACATTTTTTGGCCAAACTTGACATTGAACTGAATTTTTTTAACTAAATCTTCACTTTCAGGCACCTATAGTTGCTAAACTATGAGGAATTTGAAGATGATGCAAACTTGTGATTTGTGACATTTTGTGTGAAGATTTTAAATATATATATTTTAAAAGATTTGGAATCAAATTGCATTTCTTTTTCCATCTCCTTCGAAAACTAGTTTTTAACTATAAACATCATTTTTAAAAAGTGATGTTCATCGTAAACATAACTTTTTTTTCTATGAAAGATAAAATTCTAATTTTTTCGAATTAAATTTTGTAACTACGATATCGAGCACGTTCATTTGGTTTCATATTGTTTTATTGAATATTTTTTCTTAATTAAGTGTTGAAGTCAAACCAATTACAACTTGGACATAGGCGGACGTATACAACACAACTTTTTTGTATCTATCAAAATTCAATTTTATTTTATTTTGCTAGATGAAGGACATCAATACCTAGCACAAACATATTTTTTAGAATTATTTTGATAATATACTATTTTTTCACATGTACAAAACATAGAGCTTGATTTTCAGTAAAAAACCTATGTTTAATTAAACTAAAAAAAATACATAATAAAACCAAAATATATTATAATTATATTTGATGGATAACTTGTTATGAGGACTACCATCATCTAGTTGGGTCTATGAAGTTGATTCCATTTTCATCTTCAACCCAAGTTTGGAAATTTTTTTTTTACAAAAAAATTGCTAGAAAGGGAGAAGGGCAAAAAAGAGAGTGAACCCCCCTGGATCCCTTCGAGCAAAAGGGGGTTCGCTCGAACCTCCTTTTGTTTTTTGCAATTTTCTTTTGTTTTCATTAGAAAACATGCCAAAAATCAAAAGGGGGATGCAAAGGGGGGGTTCAAGTGATCCCCTTTTTGGGTTCACTCGAACCCCCCCCTTCAAGTGAACCCCTAAAAACCAAAAAAAAAATCTTCGAAGCTTTTTGGCAATTTTTCTTCATGAAGGGAACTGTAAACTAGTATTGTGGGATCACCCTGTTATCATGCTTCAAGAAGAAAAAGTTATTGTTGTTCAGTTGAAAGTCGTCCTCACTTCTACTAGGAAATATGCCCTTTTCTTTAACACCAATCATCTAGATGACAATGATGGTGTTATGTTTGGACTTACTTGGCTTGCTAAACATGATGTGGCCTTTGGGTCCAATCCTTATATAATTGTTGCACTCAAGCTACCTTCCTCCTAGACACACCATTTGGATGTTGCTCCATCTATGCTTCCAATTCCCTTTCAAAGAAAACCATGCTATGGGATTGGCTTCATCTTTACCTTCCATTGTAGAATAAATATTGGGGGCAGGCTTCAACATGGAAGACCACTCCATTGATCATAATTGGGATAGCTCCTCTTGCTTATCCTAATTTGAATTTGGGGACTAGACTTTGGCTTGTAACTCTTTAGGGGTTCATGAGCCCCTCTTGGGAAAAGTCACCCAGACCATTTCTATACCTAATTGTCAAAGTATTCCCTCTCGTATTGCTTATCTTGTTCATCTTGACCTTTTAGCCACCATCTTTGATCACCTCCCAATTTTCACTGCACTTTCCTTCACCAAATCCACCACCCTACCCAATGAGCTCCCCTTCAAATTAAATGCTTCCCATTTGAAACATCGCAACTAAATTGATAGTTTATGAAGGCTATGTAGAAATTTGAGCCTAAACCTCAACAAGATAGATGGATCAATAGTGAGAGAGAACTACCATTTGTTGTGCACATGTTTCCTTTGTGACTATAGGCAAAAATCTGTTACTAAGTATTGTAGATTGAAAAAATTCATTGAAGGATAGCTAAAACATGGTCACTCTCTTCTAGCCTCTAATTTGTATAACACTACCATCTAATAATCAATTGTGCATACTAAAAATTTGTAACCCTAATCCCCAAATTTGTGGCTTTGAACTTATAAATGTCTAAAATCAAACATGCATACATGGCAATCTAATGATGACCTATTAATCTAGCTCATGGCCCTATATGGTATCAAATTAATAAAACTTCAACTTTTTCTTCTTCTATGGTGAAAGTGCCTTGTCACCCTCTAAAAATCCCTCATGTTCAGTTGTCAAATTCAACTACAAAGCATATGCAACCTCTTTCTATTTTAAAATAACCTTTGTTTTCAACCTTAAATAATGAGTTTTCTCTTAAATTTATTAGTTTTCTCATGTGAGTAGTTAATTCACCTCAACAAACTAGTTCTCACCTCAATGAAGGAAAGCGACAAATATCTATTTTTGCCTCCATCTCATGGGCATTTACGTAAGCAAGTATTTTTGTATGTTTTAACTCAATTAATGCTTTTTCCAGGTCAATTAAATCTTTAGGAGCTTTCTAGTTTTCATCTCAAAACCTAAAACTAATCATTTCTCATTGATACATATTTTTGAATCATTAGAAGGGTTCAAATTTTATTTCTTGGAGAGCTCCAACATCCAAGAAATTTTGTGACCAAATCAAAGCTTCTAAGCTTCTAGCTACCTATTTATAACTTAAAGGAATTTTAAGCAATTTACATCTTTGAGTTTAGCCTACAACGTTTTCCCTTTTCATCATTGGAGGAGGTTCTAAAATTGAATTATAGGGATAAAGATAGCAAACAATTGGATTCCTAAGGACATAATTAGCATCAATATGTGGATTTGGGAGATATTAATGATGGACCCCTCGTAGGGATTGTCTTGCCCTTATTTCCAACAAATACAACTAAAAAGACATTAATTTAGATAGTACCCAACACAAGCATGAGGGTAATTTAAGAACAAACTAAGATGCAATAAAATTTGAAAATCATGTGGGAATACACTTAGAATTAAGAGGTGCAGACCATGTTTATTGCACCAAAGCACTCCCCTTCATGGCATCATTATATAATGTAATAAAACAATCCACCCTTAGGATGTTGGCCTTATGCCATACATGGACTATGTATCCTATACAGTTGAAACCAAAGATGAAAATAGTATTGCCAAAAATGAAACAAATGATATCTCCATTTTTTCACTTCAAGGTGAGTCCCCTTTAGAGCTATAAGGGATCTTTCTCCATATCTCACATAATGGATGAAAGAATCCTTCAACAACCAAATCTTTTTTGTTGAAATTCGGCGTGGAAGTATAATAATATGTTTGATCTTTTTATCAAAATGAGTTTGATCGAGAAAAAATCCATATAACAACGATTATGAATTAAAAAATTGTTTCACAAGAGGAAATAGTCACCCAACTCCAAGATGAGGTAGACTAATTAAAACAAGAACTAGCCATGGCCCGTAGTGCTCTTGATATAAATTACCAAAATGACCAAGTCTCCTTGTAAAATCCCAAATAGAAGGGCCACATGAACCAATAATAAGGGCAATCCATCCTTCCCAAGGTTACCAACCCCAAAATAATCAACAAAGTCAACCTTGAGGTAGTGATGTTAATAATGTGAACCAACTCTTTTTAGGTTGTTCAATAGCTGTCAGTCAGCTATTTTTGTTGGTTCTTCTAGTTCAAGTTATGTTTGAACTATGCTTTCTTTTGGCCCTTTGGGATTTCTGTGTAAAGGGTACAACACCTTGTAAATGTTGCTTATCTTATTAAAAACAATGTGAACCAACCTAACCAAGCTACCCCAAAGGCTCTTATCACTACTCTAGTGGAAAGAAGTAAGACATTATAAATGGAAGGACTTGAACAACATCAAAATTCTATGAATGATAATGCAAGGCTAGGAGGTCCTAGACATCACATTAGTACCAACCCTTTTAACACCATTCCTACCAATCCAAACTAAGGGACCATTGAGGCATACTTTAAGAACTAGCCTCTAGAAATTTTTATATAAATCCTTGTGAATCCCCTAGGTATATGCATTGTGGACATCAAAATTTGCAAATGGTTAGTATGATTCTAACATCCTCATAGAATAACATGACATTCTTCAAAAACAAATGATAAAACCGAATCAAACATGTAAAGAAGACATGAAATGTATCTATTCTATGTTGGATTGGTGCTCTTTGAATATGTGAAAGAGCCCTTTCCCAATCCTTGATAAGCCAAATGAGATGATAGACAATGATATGCTAATGAACTCAAGTTGCCTATAATGATAGTGCTTAAATTGTAGATTTGTAGATGATCAAAATGAGAGAAAATGCATTGAACTCATAGGAGAAGTTGAGAGAGGAGAAGCCAAGATTAGGCAATGTGGGACTAAATCCCATCCAATAGGAGAGAGCCACTTGTCACAATAGGATTGACCCATGATTGTGCAAGTGTTGGCTAATGTGCCCATTCAAATTTGAAAATGGCAATAAATGAGTATGGTTGAGGGTTTTTGGGGGGAATTGTGTTTGTCCAAAAAGTCAAACATGAGAGTGAATGAGGGAAAATAGGTGCTTTAATAAATCAATTTAAATGATTTATTGTGCAAGTGGATGAATCTAAAGGATTCATGTAATTAGGATTAAACTAATCATGATTTGATTAATCTAACAGGAGTTTAGGTGATATAACATTTGATTTAAATTTTAGTATTTATTTTAAATCAAATGAGAGGAAATGTATATGAGTGATTTAATTAGATATATGTGATTTAATTAAATCAAGAACTATAGGAGATTAATTAATTGATTAGATTTAATTAATTAAAGAGGGAAGAATGATCGAATGTGATGTTTAATTAGTAATGTTAATTTCATATGTCTACATTTTGCCCCTCTTTGAAGCAATGTACTTGTTGCATTGGTTCAAAGAATGATGCCGCCGATATCGAAATTAAAAAATTCTTTGGTTCTTTTTTGGATGCCCCAGTGGAAATAAGTACGTTAGTACATTGCCCCCTCGAGAGATCGAGCGAGAAGATTCGATTTGAAGTTGATCTCGTGACAAAGAGGTTCAAAATGGATGTATGGATGGCGAGACTATATTATCTATATGATAATGATGATGTAAATGAGATGTTTGGAAGATGCTTAGAATAACAAATTTATATTATCCTAAACAACTTAAATGATTATGAAAATGAGATGATGTGATTATGTATGAGATGGATATGACATGATTATGCAAGATAAGAGTGTGGATGTAGGATGGATGCATTGTTAGTGTGAAATAGGATAAAAGAATGAGAGAGATCAACCCTTGAATCCAAGAAAATGCAGAAGTTCAACAAGCCAACTTTATTAGAAATAATGATGAATGATCATGATGTACTGCTTATCCATGGATGGGAGAGATAAAGAGCATAACTTTCCTTATGTTTGATAACACATGTAGGTGCGATACATCAAGGTATTAAGAACCAGGATGGCGTGGTGCCTAGTGTGATGGAATTTGACTCATCAAACAGATACGAGTACTCTTGTTCACACTTGACAAACGAAACTTTATTCAAAATGCAGTTTAAATATTCTAAACATCTTGGGCCAAAACATAAGAAGGCAAAAAGATACCTAAAACATCCTTCCTACAAACAAAACAAAGTATGCATGACGAAGTTATTTTACAAGGATTTCCAATAAGCACAGCAGATAAAAAGATAATGATCATTGCCCCATTCCTTTCTCTCTAAACCTGTTTTGTTTAGGCATCATCGAGAGGTCCTTGGAATGAGCACAAAATAAGATGAGTCAATAAAAGACCAAATCAAGCAAATCAAACAAGCTAATGTTCTTCATATCGCTAGCCAAGACTAACTACTGCAAAGGGTACCCGATGCTTATGTCCATCGTGGGAAAGCTTCATCCTAGGACATGTTGTGATCAGGGTTTTGGTGAGACTGATTGGGTGATAAGCTATTGATACTCCAAGTTGACCAACTTGCTTGCTTACTGATCTAGACTTGAGAATTTGACGATTAAGTATTCACTTTGGAACCTGCTAAACTTGCTTCTGACTGACTCACCAAAGGGTGAAAGTGACGATTGTTTTATTATGAGTGATGACAATCACAGGTGAAAGCGAGATGAAATGGATGCACCATTTTGGTTTTTTCAAATGTTTTGAGGCTGTTTTTAGAATTTTGAGATGTTTTGCAAATGTTTTTGGTATTTTCACAGATTTATGATTTTTTTTGGATTTTGTGTCTCGGGGGTCAATCAAGGATGGCCTTGCCTACGTTTAAGCTCAGAGACGACGTAGTTCAGACGACAACTGACTTGACTGCTGATGTGATAGATGAGCAAATGGATTGCCATTGCGACAGACGCCTAAATAGATGGGCAAACAGAATGTCACTGTGACAGACGCCTAAGGACTGACTTAAAATGTGAACAAGATGGACAAACGAATGCCATTGCGACGAACGCCTAAATAGATGGGCAAACGAATATCATTGCGACAGACGACTAAGTACTGACCCTAACTGTCTCGGGGGATGATCAAAGATCAACCTTGCCTATGTTCAAGCTCAGAGACGACGTAGTTCAGACAAGGTGAAATACTGACAAGACTTAATAATGATTTTTTTGATATTTTGACATGTTTTTGGATTTTGGATGTTTTGGATTTTTTTGAAATTTTGATGAATTTTTTGAATGTTTTGGATTTTTGATGGTTTGGATTTTTTTGGATTTTTTATGACTATTTTGAATGTTTTTGGATTTTTTCGCATGATTTTGACAATTTGGATATGGATACGTGATGATATCAGTGCTCTGTTTTGGGATTTTGTTGAAAACCAAGCTTAATGTTGATCGATTGGATTGATGGATTGATAGTTTGACTAAGTGTGTTAAGTCAAACAAAAGTGATAATGCACTTGTAAACTCTAGGAAGTTGTGTTATCCTAGAGTAAGCTCGTACAAAAGTGGATGGTTTGACTAAGTGTGTTAAGTCAAACTGTAAGTTGATGATGGATTGGATAATTTGACTAAGTGTGTTAAGTCAAATAAGATGATAATGCACTTGTAAAATCTAGGAAGTTGTGTTATCCTAGAGTAAACTCGTGCACAAGATGATAGTTTGATTAAGTGTGTTAAGTCAAACAAGGTGATAATTGATTGGATTTGATTTATCAAGATTGATGAAGCTTGATTTCAAACAAAATTGCTTTGATGATTTAATGTGACGCTGACATGCGCATTAGATGTGACTGATATTGATTGTTCAGATTGATGTTCGACGAAAGATAAAGCTTGATAAGGAGTGTCTTCTTGTCAAAATATGCCATGGGCTAGTGATTTGGATTTTTTGGTTCACAAATGCCTTAACCAATTTGATGTTATGTTTGCCAATGTTCAGATCACCAAATTAGTTGGAAGATATAGATCAAGATTTATTCTTGAAGCTAGATTCAAACATCTGCCCCCAATGTCTAGCAATGTTTGAAGGACCATGGATAGATTCGTGGACAAATGGGTATGGATTATCTTGTGATAAGATAAGGGTGTTCAAATAGAGGATTCTCATTCAGATAATGCTTCAAGGCTCTGATAACGTTGGATAAGATATGATCAATGAAAATGACCCATGTCAAGATGTTTACCATAAACAAGTGTAAAGCGTTTACCAAACTTTCATCAAGATCAAGATAAGGTAGATAGATAAATGGTTCATGGATGGACTAATGATATAGATGGAAAGCTAGTTTTATTATGGATGCAATAAGATTCTTTCTCCCGAAATGGTGCACGTAGATGCTCGATTCTACACATGACGCCTGTTTGCCAGGTTTTCGTCATGGTACCTGTCCAAAGCGCCACCGAAGCGGTTTTTGCTGGAGGACGATTTTTTTCTTTACTATTTTCAATCTTTTTTTTTATTTTTTTGGATTTTTATATTTTTTGTATTTTTTGAGAGATTTTAAGGTGATGCAGAACCACCTGGTACTGTTGATGCCAATGTTTATGTCACAATATGCCATTGATATCCTTCTTGAAGAAGTTGCTTTGCCAAGATATGTGCACTTGAAAGAAAATTTGGAGAAATATGTTATGCTTTGCTGATACCGGAGTTAACTCTGTCTTTGTGCGCACATCGCGATAGAGTGCCCTCTGAATCCTTATGATGAAGGGTCGTTGCCAACACATGGTCAATGTGAGAATTGGATATTATGCGTGGAGGCAGGGATGGTGTGTGTTTATGAATAAAATATGGATTGGTTGACAGTTTGGAACCTTTGACTATCCAAACTTGGGAAGATGAGCAATAATGAGTGGATACGGAAGTGTGCTTGGAATTAGGACCAACAACTCGGTATACTTTGTACGTTGCTTGAGAAGCCTATTTTTTCCTTTGTGGAAATTTTGGATGGATACGTTTCCCTTTTTTATTTTGCCCCATAGTTTTTTTGACTAATGGAATTTGATAGGAATAGTATTTCTTTGTATTCTTTGGTATCCATATGTATTTGATTTGTCCTTCATGCTTTAGTACTTCTTTTTCTTTGAT
Organism: Sequoiadendron giganteum; assembly: GCA_007115665.2. Taxonomy (NCBI): domain Eukaryota; kingdom Viridiplantae; phylum Streptophyta; class Pinopsida; order Cupressales; family Cupressaceae; genus Sequoiadendron; species Sequoiadendron giganteum. Next base: position 102,676,168 of record CM021101.1, read on the forward strand.
GACGTTATTCATGCTTTGATTCGAACATGTCTTTTGATGTTGGTCCTAATTCGTGGATGAGGTGATGGGTGGATGAAGATTCGTGACATGGCGGGTCGTAGTATTGACATTGGTTTCATCATAAGGATTCTTTGTGCTCCCTACATTGACGTTTGCTTGAGACAAAGTTCCCCCAAATTTTGTGGAAATATCACTGATATGTTTATATCCCTTGCTTGTTGAATAACCAGGGCCTTGATGTTTAGGATTGCCGAAAATCTGCACTGGTTCCAGAATACCCTGTTCGTGTAGGCCTAATCCTCTACCTTGATAATTCATCTACTCAAAATTTTTATCTGCAATAGGATATGATCTATCTTGGAAACAAGGTGTTAATCCTTTTGTGCTTTGTCGTGGACCTTCAAAAGTGTCAACTTCTTTATTGATGAGATAGCTTGCCCTTAAAAAGGTGAGTGATCCAAGTTTATAAGTGATAGGATCCTCCACATGTGGGATGCATGCCTGATTGATATCTTTGTCTTGATCTTGTGAGATATTAGATTGTAATGCTTCTTCAAGAGGTGTTGGTGATTTACTGTCCACATACAAGTCTTCCTCTTGACTCCTTTCACAGGATGTTGTTTTTGATTCATGATTTCTGTAAAAGCTTTCCTCTTGACCTATTTCTGCTACATCTCCATAGGATGTTTCTGATTTGCAACTTTTGTAGAATCCTTCTTCATGATTTTCTTCTGATATGTCTCTAGATTTTTCTAAATCTTGATCGAGTGTACAAATGTTAAGAGTAGGAGACTCTTGTTCCTTGGTAATGATGCCAAGAGTATGGGACTCTTGTTTTGAATGAAGATCATCTACGTGTCCATCCAAAGAAAGCATCTCATGGGTAGATGGACGAGTGTGTGCTATATGGATACGATCATCATTTGCGACATCTTGTATAGATAGGAGAGTGCCCATTAGATCATTGTAGTATCTTGGAGATACAAATTCTTGATCTTGAGTGATTTTAGAACTATTTTCAACATGCTTTGGATCAAGTTCTTGACATGGGTCAATTTCAAATGATGGATTGATTATAGTGGGTTCTTGGACATCGTCATTAGGAAGTGGCTCAATATTCTCTTGAGCTTTGAGTGGATTTGGATCAAATGTTGAGCTAGGGATTCCTTCAATATCTGTAACCATGAGGTCAAAGGATGTCAATATGTCTTGGGAAGGAACATTGCTAGACCTTGGTGATAGATTTTGATCATGCTTTGGAATACGTTCTTGAGATATATCCTCTAACTCATAAGGCAATGTAGAGACCTTTTCGATATGATCATTGGTCGATGGATCGTAGATTATGTCAATGGGATCAAATAATTGTAACACATCTTGAAATAGATCACTAAAAGGTGGCTCTTGATGATGTTGAGTTGATCATTGGATGGGGTAGACATATCTTCACAGTGCTCATTGATGGATTGATTCTGATCATTGTCTTCAACCGTTATGGTGGAGATATTGTCAATGTCTTCAACCATAGGGTCAAGTGATGTTGACATTTCTTGAATTTGATCATTGTTGGGTATTTTTGGTGGATTTTGATCATGATTGAAAAGTAGCTCTTGGTGTATGTTGATTTGATCATTGGCCGAGGTGGAAACATCTTCAAGGTGCTTATTGATAGATTGATATTGATTTTTATTTTCAACAATTGTGGTGGGAATCTGTTGCAAGCTCTATTGCATGAGTAAGGCTTGTGTTTGCTACTGAACCAACAACGCTTGTTTTTGGTCATGTTGTTGTGCCAACAATGTTTTTCGTTGGGCTTGTTGTTGAGCTACTTATTGATGCACTTGTTGATGGATTGCTTGCAATAGTGCCCAGAATTGTGCTTGCACCTGTCGAGCTTGGTGTTGGGCTTGAGCTTGAGCCTGAGCTTGTGCTTGTTGGGCAGCTAGTTGTGCAACTTGTTGGTTTTGGAGTTCCTTTTGGCGGGCAACTTGCAACATGATAGAGAATGAATTTTCCATGTGTTTTGGCGGTGGTGGCGGCGGTGGTGGTGGTGGATTAGGAATGGTATTGATTGTTGGGGTGAGCGGAACAGTCTCGTTGATTGCCAAGGTTTGAGTGGTGAATGGTGCGATTGAGATTCTTGGTCCTTGAGACACTTGAGAAACGGTAGATGTATTAACCGTTGGGGTTTCTTGGATGGTTTCCATCTGTTGATATGAATCGATGGGAATTTTGAGTGTAGCAATTTTGTTTCGCAAGATTTGACCTTGATATTCTTCATATGGTTGACTTGGTTGTTTAGCCGGTAGCTTTGGAATGCATCCTTGTGGTGTTTGTTTGGGATCATGGACAAGTTGATTTTGGATAATGCTCTGATTCAGTGTGATGTTTAGATTCAGCATGATAGATTGAAATTGAACATTATTGTGGTTGGGAATCATATTGCCTTGATTTAGGTAACTTTGATTTTGCATGGTGTTACCTTGAATTGAATCAACATATGGAGTTGCCAATATACTGCTAAGATTTTGAACAACATTAGGGGGATTTGCAAGCATATCTATCCCAAAGTTCACCAAGTGTGGACTAGAAATGTTCATGTTCAACAAACTTGTATTTGGCATGTATGGATTTGGTGGGATAATGTTGTTTGGAAAACTCATGCATTGAGTGTTTGGTTGATAGATTTGCAGATTTGGACTTGGATTTAAATCTATCATTGGGAAAGGTGTTCCAAACTTTAGATTGGGTATACTCACATTCGTATCGTTGAAGTTTTGAAGAGATAATGATGCCATGCATAAATGTGAGTTTTGATAATCAATCAGTATTGCAAGACTTGGATAGTTTGGTTGAATTGGATTACTCATGATGGATGGATCAAGTTTATATTTCATGTCCCTCTTGTGTTGAGATCAAGTTTGAACCATAAAATGAAGATCAATTTTCAAGAATGTAAGAGATGAACCTCTAATTCTTTAGATCGATCTAAACCTTAGGTTCAAAGAAGCGAAAAACTAGGATAATTGAAGGATCAAAGCGATGATGAGGATGAGATAAATGAAAGCTGAGTGATACTGATGAATGAAACTCTTAAAGAAACTTTCAAGGAAATTCTAAATTTTTTAGGACTTTGATTGATCGTGATTAGATTGATAGTTTGACTAAATGTGTTAAGTCAAACAAAATGTGATAAATGAACTTGTAAACCCTAGAAAGTTGTGTTATCCTAGAGTGGACTTGTACATAAGAGGATGGTTTGACTAAGTGTGTTAAGTCAAACGAGGTGATGATTTGATAATTTGGCTAAGTGTGTTAAGCCAAACAAGATGAACTCGTAAACCCTAGGAAGTTGTGTTATCCTAGAGAAAACTCGTGTATAAGATGATGGTTTGACTAGGTGTGTTAAGTCAAACAAAGTGGTTTTGATTTCGCCTAAAATTTTAGCATAAAAGATGTTTACAAAACTTCCAAGAGTTGTTGGTGAGGTGATTTTTTGACTGATTTTGATGGTTGGGAGATGGATGAAAGTGATTGAATTTGATCCTAGACTTGACCTAGATAACACTTCTTCATACAAGACCTCGGTGTTGACGAACATGCTATACTTCCTATGGGAGGAAAGAAAACCTTTCAAAAAAATTGGGATTCTGGTGATAGTAAAACCCATACAACTCAAGATTGTTTCTTAAAATTTTTTTGTAAAAGTTGTAAACCAATCATTTTTAGAAAATGCATGTGTAATCCAATTTGTCTTTTTATCATGGCTTAATGAATTCTTTTTTACCAAAGACACTTGTTTGCTTATGTTTCAAACTATATGTCTAATGTCCCACTTTCTTTCTCATCCCACAAGGTCCATTGTGTGGAAATCAAGGAAAATAGGGCAAAAGTTTCCTATGTTTAACCCTGTTGAAAACAAATGACGATAGAATCCAAGCACTTAGAAACCTTTAAGGATATGATCCCTAGGGAAAGCAAGAGTGCTTAAATTCGTCGAAGTTGTTTGTTTCCTAAAAAAGTTTGAAATTTTAAGGTCCTATGAATGTTTATTTTCAAATGTTTTTAGGACCAATCAATGTATTTTTCACTTCCAAACACTTTTTACAACCCTAGGATGATGAGACAATATTTTGTTGGGTTCCCACTTGGACGAATCCAGCTGCGCATATTTTGTGCGGATGGGTAAATGCTTGACCACACTGGCTCCCCTCCACGACACACACTTCTCGGGTCAACCAAGCATTAGTACCCATGAATCTCCCATGGCATACTTTTCATCTCTACAACAAAACCGCATGTATAACGTGGGGCGGTTTCAAAGGACATGACCTTTTGCACCAACAAAATAGATAAGGATTTGGCTTTCTACAAATTGGTTTGTAATCAGGGTACCCGTTCAGAAGGCCACACGAGAGGCAAGATCAACCCATATGAAGCGTATCTCCTGCTTATCCGTAGGAGCTCTTGTAATGATGAACTTTCCTCACCATTCGAATTTGTATACCGGTTGGGAATAGCTTGGCGTTTAGCTCGTTACCAGTTTGAGTCGTTCCCTTGGAGTGAGTACTTTTTTCCACCAAGGCAGGCTCTCTAAAGGTGTACAATAGCGAGTAAGTGCATTCATAGTTCGATCACTTTGTTTGCATGAACAAAGAGAGAACACTCGCAATGCCTTTTTCTCACACTAGACAAGTTTTGTTCAGTTTTAAGCTCCCAAATCAAAATGTGAAGGCAATCTTTTTTGACAACTTAATATCACCAAAATGCTTTTGATTCTCAAGATCGTTGCGAAGCACGAGAGAAGCGCATATGCATTTTAAATGATGTTAATTTGTGAAAAAGATTGCAAAACATGACAAACACTTGTTCATTTTAAGTCCATAAAGCAGTGATGAATTCGTTTTTAAAAGCACCAAATGAGATGTGAAAGTTGCCTTGTTCAAATTTAACCCAAATTGAAATCTAGTATGTTTCTAAGTTCAATTTTAACCAAGCTGAAAAGATCAAGTCAAATGGTTAATTTTAAACCCAAAAAGAAAAGTGAGTTATTTTAAAACAGAAAACAAGAATAGAAAATGGAAGCTCTAAGATTGTTCAAACAAGCATTAAAAAATGTTTTTTTCAAATCTCAATTTCAAGAAAATCTCCAAGTCCACTCTATTCGCCTTTGTTTTCGTTTGATCACAATGTTAACACCTCCAATTTCAATCTTTATGTCAACAATCTCTCATACTTGATTCTGCTCCACAACGTCCAGATTCATATGAAAGTGTTCTTGCTGATGTGGAAGAGAAGATAATGCCTTGGTTGACGTGGGAGTACGACATCTTTTCCTGGGGAAATGTTGAGCAGTAGGTTAGCAACGGTGGGTCTGAGCTGGATTACTTCTCATGCTGCCACAGAGCTTGAAACAATTATACTTGATTGACTTGGAAAAATGCTCAGCCTACCCAAGAATTTTCACTAGATTCATACAAGTTTAGAGATGTCACTCAATTTGAACTCTTTGTAAATCTTACATCAATTCACAATGAAGGCTTCATATAGTCATTGAAGTGAAAATAACAATTCCAAGAAATCTAGAACAATACAGTTGAGTGGACCTAGATTTATGCTTTCTACCATTTGAAATAGCATAAATTAGCAGATACTAATCAAGAAACACAAGCTGAAAATAAAAAATACAGAGAAAAGACTTTTAAGGTTGCGAACAAGGTGTCACACATTGGAACATTCATTCCATAAATGAGAAACAACATACTCATTCCTAATAACAATGTCTATTAAGATGATAGTTTGTATGCAGGAAAATGATAAATGTGTAAGGCAAGCTTGAATTGCCCTCCTTCTAGTGCCATTTTGTGGACATCAAAATCTGCAAATGGTTAGTATGATTCTAACATCCTCATAGAATAACATGACATTCTTTAAAAACAAATGATAAAACCGAATCAAACATATAAAGAAGACATGAAATGTATCTATTCTATGGTGGATCGGTGCTCTTTGAATATGTGAAAGAGCCCTTTCCCAATCCTTGATAAGCCAAATGAGATGATAGACAATGAGATGCTAATGAACTCAAGTTGCCTATAATGATAGTGCTCAAATTGTAGATTTGTAGATGATCAAAATGAGAGAAAATGCATTGAACTTATAGGAGAAGTTGAGAGAGGAGAAGCCAAGATTAGGCAATGTGGGACTAAATCCCATCCAATAGGAGAGAGCCACTTGTCACAATGGGATTGGCCCATGATTGTGCAAGTGTTGGCTAATGTGCCTATTCAAATTTGAAAATGGCAATAAATGAGTATGGTTGAGGGTTTTTGGGGGGAATTGTGTTTGTCCAAAAAGCCAAACATGAGAGTTAATGAGGGAAAATAGGTGCTTTAATAAATCAATTTAAATGATTTATTGTGCAAGTGGATGAATCTAGAGTATTCATGTAATTAGGATTAAACTAATCATGATTTGATTAATCTAATAGGAGTTTAGGTGATATAACATTTGATTTAAATTTTTGTATTTATTTTAAATCAAATGAGAGGAAATGTATATGAGTGATTTAATTAGATATATGTGATTTAATTAAATCATGAACTATAGGAGATTAATTAATTAATTAAAGAGGGAAGAATGATCGAATGTGATGTTTAATTAGTAGTGTTAATTTCATATGTCTACAGACATAATCCCCCAAATGATGTTTTTTCAAACTAAATTGACTTAAATTTATAGAGTGGATGGCTATTTTATATTAAAATATAATTATTAAAATAAAATGTGAGCAATTTGAAAACCCAAATTCTTGCCATTTTTATCAATATGGCTAGTTGGAACATAAATTTTCGTAAATATGATTGAGGTGGTAAATTAGATCCTAGATTTACCATAAATATGTAATTGGGTGGTGGACTAAGCATAAATTTCTCATGAATTTTAAATGGAGGTGGTAAATTAAAGCCTAAATTTCTCATACATTTGTAATTGAAATGGAAAAATAAAAAACATAAATAATATAAATTTGAAGTTTATGTGGTAAATTAAAACCTAAATTAATAAATTTTTATTCTTTATGGCTTGGTTAAAACTAAAATGGATTTGACAAAAGATATATCATACACTAAAGTGATGCATCTCACATTTCAATGACCAAAAAATATATATTTTATTTTACCATAAATAATGAGATTATAACTTTCAACATTATACACATGATAATAAATCAAGCCCTATAACCCTTGTAAACCCTTTTTATGCTTAAATCTATGAAATTGCTTCATTAATATTGCACTTTATGGAATTTATTTTTAACTTGTTGGAAATTGCACGTTCAATTAGGTTACTTGCTTGCGTTTATATTTCAATAGCAACCAATTTTGCAATGTGAGTTCTTCATTATGGCTCTTGCCCTCGTTGATCAATATTATTTAGCCTATGTCTCACAAAATAGTTTCTATTACACTTAAAAGTCGAAATAGGACTATATTGTTTGAGCATCCAACATGTTGGCATCCTTCTATAATTGAGCCAAAAGTTTGTGTATTTTACTATTGAGAACATATTGTAAGTGCAAGCCTAAGTTTTCATGCCTTAAGCTTCTTAAAAACCATAAAAATCCCTTTAAAATCTAAAGCTAAAATCCTTTGCATTTGTGTTGTGCACTTTTTCTATTCCACAATTGACTTTTCATTGCTTGTTGTATATCAATTAAATGTTTGCCTTTGCATTCCTCTTTTACTAGCAATTGAAACTTCAAACTATGGTAAGTTTCTTGGTTTGGTCATATATTTACTTTCCACAGTCTACAACCACCATTTAACCCTTTGTCAATCCATACTTGGAATTTTCGGCCAATTGTTGGATGTTAGTGATTACCATGTTTTAAGTCATCCCAATCCCCTCATGTCACAACCAATCTTCATATTATGAGTGGGAAGAGTTAGTTTCCAAGCCACTCCCCACAATTCATAGTTGGTGACAAGCATTTCTTATTGGTGCTAAATTGTGACATGATTATTTCTTATCAATGCTAGAGGATGATGTGGAATAACTCATTAGTTTTAAGAAGTGTGGCTCATCACTTTTGGCTACATTACATGCATTCATGCTATGCTTCAAAGACATCTATCTACTTTGAAATTTAGACTCTCTACAATTCAAAGGATGTCATCGTTAAATTTTAAAAGATTCTCAAACTACTTTCAAGCCCCAAAGATAATTAAAAGGACTTGCAAAAGATATAACACGAGAACAAGAAGAATAAATAACGTTGATGGCAACACCCTTTTAACTTTAAATAGTGAACCGACATACTTATTTTTCAAGTTAAAACCTCGTGCGAAAATCCCCCTTAACATGAAGACACAAACAATTGAGTACAAGATTCCTATGAGGGTGTCTCTTGCTCCCCCTTGCGGTGGGAGCCCGATTGATAGTATCACTTGGATAGTTGTTTGTTAAAGGTATAAAGATCTCTCCTTTACCTCTTCCATTCCTCTTTCTCAAGACTTGTTGGTTAAGTTTGTTGTATAGGGTCAAGGCCCTCATTTCTCATTTCTCCTTGATTCTATGCTCTGGTCAAAAGCATAGTTGGTGTTTGATTGGTCATTTTAAGACTCGCCTCTAGTGAGACTTGTCATGTTTACCTCGACAATTGTTTTTGTTTGGGGTTCGGGCCCTTCACACTTTATCTTAATCAAAACAATTGAGTACACAAAAATTATAATATAGTCATAGAACATTGTGGTTGCCACACCACAAAATTAAGAAGGTTTCATGCCAGCTTGAACCTATTGTAGAAGAAGAGGTAGAACCATTTCATATGGACAAATTTGAAATTTATTACAAGGATGTATACCAAGAAAATTGCGAGGTTATAGGTGTGGATGTGCAAGGTCTAAAATACTATTTGGGTCCATGGTCTCAACTTCTAATATTCATGTTAACATGTCATTTCATTGTGGTAGCTTCGTAGATAACAACTTACATAAAGACCTTTGCAACTTCAAAAAATAAGCAACTGAGAAATTTTTTTGAAGATGCTCCTTACTCTATTTTATCATATTATGTGTATTGGCCAAGGAGTGGAATAATCCCCTTGAACTTAAGCTTTCCACAAATGGAAAGATAAACCCAAGGTAGTCATAGACTATACATATGCACACACATTATAAAAAATATTAGTACAATATTTTAGCCTCATTTTGTTGAACATATCTTGAAAATTTGTGATATGATAGACCTAGACTCTCACAAGATAGAAAGCAATTTATCAAACCCTTTACTTTCAATTCAAATGGAGAAATCAAGCACAAGTGAATTTTCCACAAGAACTATATTGTGATAATAATTTATAGTGCCTTGGTTGTGCCTCATAGAATCCAACTAGTGTCCTTGATCAAGTCGCATATTTAGAAGCCCTATGGAAAATGAATGCATCCAAAAATTAACATTGTAAGAATCACTCAAAGATGAAAGGAAAAAGGTTGTAGTAAGAAAAATATTTCCATGCATAAACCCAAGAGAAAAAATATGCAAACAAGTATTCAAAATCCACTATACAAAAAGAATAGACAAGCATACCATCAAGGTGACACATCATATTCTTCTACTAATTATTTTTAGAGTTTTATCACAACATATTGAATGAACTTGTGCCATAGAAGGGTACATGTATGGATAGGCACTATCATGCAAATATCTTTTATTATAATAGTTATAACTATATAATAAAATTAATTATTAAATTAAACAAGTGAGTTATTTCTGGATTAAACTATGTTGATATTTTGTATCAACGTTTCGGATCATACTCCATGATCCATCATCAGGATAGTATGCAAGCACAAGAGAGAGTGAAAGAAAAATGTAACAGACTTGGAAGCATAAATAGGTGTAGAGCTTGAGAGAGCAAGAGGTCAACAGGTCAAAAAAGCCAACACAATAAAAAGTTTAATTCCAACCAAGCAAAAATAATAAACTATTCCTAAACACAAAGATGAAAATCAAACAAATAAAATAAAATGAAAATTAAAAACCTTAAGATAATGAAAAGAAAAAATAAGAAACAACAAATAACTTTAATAGAAAATAAATCAATCAATTGAAAAAACCAAAGAGAACAAAACATAACAAAAACATTAAATGTCAAATAAAGAAATAAATAATGAACTAATGAACATACTATACATTAATAATAAAATGAACATATTATTTGTAATATGAACAAATTATTAATAATATGGACATATTATTAATAATATGAACATATTATAACTAATATGGACATATTATTTCTAAAATAATATAACTTCTTTCAATTTCTAATATGGACATATTATTAATAATATGTCCCAAATTATTAATAATGAGGACATCTTATATTTTCAATTTTTATTTAAGCATACAATAGTACTACTTAAATTCAATTCTACATTTACAACTCACATACACCATTAATCTCCTCGTAGTCCCCAATTTAAGATTACTAGATCAAAATGTTACGTGTCAGAATTGTTTTATAAAAGTGAAATAATGGAAAGAATTCAGTTGTAGCCTCTTTTAATTTCGTATTCTTAAATAATAAATCAAATTTTCATAAAATAATAATTACATTGATAGACATAACTCTACAATGGCAACACGACATATAGACGGTCAGCAAATCCATGAAAGAAAAACAAAAATCTACATTCTCAATGAATTTTTATTGATTTTTTCAATTGTTTAAAATGAACAGTATCTCAAAATTCTATTTTCGTTATTTAACTACAATAATTTTTATTTTTTCCATTTACTAACATACAATGATTTTTTATTAATCAAGAAGATATATATACTAAATTGGCAGGTCCATTATCTTATAAAAAACTGTAAGAAAAACAAAGTAGTACATTGGCAGAGCTTCATCATACAAGTCAGAAGCATAGAAGGCCTTGAATGCACCGAGCCCACTATCATAAATATAAAAACATGGCATTCCCGTGTGCTCCCACAACATTTACATAACAAAAACCATGGGCATGAAAGCTCTGGTCTAAGTACAGCATTCCTGTCAAAAAGCATGTAAAGTTTTACTAATATATATTTTTGGTATGCGTAGAGAATACCTAATTGGGTGGACCAAAACTACCTCTCCTCTATACTATAATAGAGCACTTACATCATTTGAATAGCCTGCAAACCAAAATAATGGACCACATTTCAATGTCTAGTTATAAGAGGAAACAAAAAGTTAGCCTTTTCATTCATTGAAAAAGTCAGTTTTTTTTGTCCTAAATTTTTAGGTGCGCCAACCAAAGCAAGTTTTGCCTAAGGAATGATGGAGGTCAAGGTTGCCTTCAAAGACTTGTGCAAGTCGTTTTCTTCTATGTATGTATGGATCATTCAAGGGGTAGAGTGATATGGTTGGTTTGTTTCCTATTGGAGGATAAGTTGGATTTTTCTTGTGAATTTATGTTTACAAATGGCCTTTTGCCTTTTAATGGAACTAATGAACTTGTCATAGTGGGGCTAGAACATAGAATTCAAAGATTTTTTTTGTGTGTTTTAAATCTTTCTATTTAATTGTTAGTTTTTCATTTTCTATGTATGGAAGACACAAGGGAGATCATTCTTTACTTCTATATGATTCATGTGGGGTTGGCTAATGAAATATAGTGGTATGAGTCCATTTCATGGTGGGAATATAGTGGTTCCCATCTATTTCTCATGTTGTCTGATGGGTAGTCCATCGTATTATTATAATAAATGTTGTTGCAAGTTTATATTAGTACCAATGAAGTGTGCAAGTATGTGGGAGTTTGAAATGTTTAGAGCTTTGTAATAGCCAAGAGACAAAAAAAACACTTGTAAACTATGAACTAGTGGCATGAGGAATATTGCTCTCTTATTAGTGTTTTCTCATGTTTAAGAGTTTCTCTAGCTATGCAATTTGGTATTGCAAATGTGGTTGAATGTTCTTCATATATTTTGATGTTAATTTTTATTAGAAGGTAATGTTAATTGTTACCTTGTTAATGTATAGCTATGCATGAAAATTCTTTTATTGGTTATCTAACCATTGAAGATGGAATAACAATAGCTTAGGAGATATTTATTGTATTTTTTCAAGTTGATGTCTATGTGTGTGGAGTACTCACCCAAGTTAATAGACTATCATGAGGGTCAAGATGTGTAGCTCTATTCATCAAAGAAATGAGAAAACACAAAGTCGACATTCTTAAGAGTCATCAATGCAATTTTTTGTATCAAACTCACCTTCAAATTATTTTCTTTAACCTCAATTTCAAAGGCGCAAATGAACTCTTATCAATTATTTTCTTTCTTCTTCTTTCAAAGTTTTAAGTAAAATGCATTTTTCTTACAATTCTTTTTAACCTAATTTAACTATCGACAAAAATAATATACAAATCACAAATGACAATTTTTAATGTCTATTAAATAAAATTGACTTTTTTAAAAGCTATCAATATAAATAAATAAGTGATTAACTATTTAGTTATTAGTGTCAATATAAGCTTTTACCTAATGATTATAGTATCTAGTGGGACTCTTTCCAATAACAATGTTTCACAAAAATAATAAATAAATTAGAATTATGAATATCATAAAATTGTAATGATGAAATTTGTATCCACGTGTTAATTTTGATTTAGTTTTGTTTCTATTTTGATAGCATGGTTAAACAATTGTACATATCAACAAATGATGCAGATCTTGTGCAAAGTGGGGTTCATTGGGTGGAAACATAAAGCTCTATCTCACTTGTGGACTATTTTAAAAAATATTTTTCATAAGGATGCTTTTCTTTGTTAGAAGAACCTTTGAATGAAGATTTTATTGATCTTCAAGTGAACAATCAAAAATACTAAAAACCTACAAATGATGTTTTTGTTTCAATGAAAATTTTATAATTTTAATGTGTGTGTGTGTGTTAAGAGAGTTGGAGAAGCCCATAAATGGGCATTGTAATCTTTCTTTTATTAATAGAAGGAAGTTGCCCCCATTGTGTGTGTGTGTATATAAATAATGTTAAAAGAAATACATTAGGTATTAATTAAAGATTTAATAATAAATAAAATATTTAGTTTTCAAATTATAATCAAAGTTTTGCAGCATGATAAAATGTCAATCAAAAATAATAAAAATTAAATGACTTTTTTAAAAAATGATATAAATATATTTTTTAAAAGATTTAAAAGAGTATAAATTGAATTCTACAATTTTGAAATATTTTTATAAAGTTGATTTTGTAGGTCTAACAATAGTTTTTTGGGACAATATTGTGTTGTCAACTTATTCATCCACAAACAAGCAAAAAAGTTATTTCCTCTAAGAAGGTATCAAGCAATAAATCATAGATGAATATTTTTTTTGAAACTAATATTGAGTATTCCAATGCATTGAGTTCAATTGGTGAGAGTAATGATACATTACTTTGATTACCCCATCCACTAGAGTTCAAATATTTAGAGATACCATTTGATCAATTCTCTTTGTTTGTGGTCCTTTTAAGTGGAGTTTTTATTAAGTTTAGGACATATCTAACATTCAATTGGTGAAAATAATGATAGGGTCATTTGATTACCCCATCCACTAGAGTTCAAATCGTTAGACATATCATTTGATCAATTCCCTTTATTTGCAGATTCTTAAAAAAAAAGTGTTAAGAAATTTAAGATAAATCTACAACATGATGATCCTATATAACTACTTGATTGATTTTATTTAACAACCATTTTTCACATTTTAGAAACTTTTTTTTAATTAATGATTCGATATTTCTAATTATTTTAAACAATAGTAAAATAGTAAATTTGTTATTATATTGTTTCCATAAAACTTCAAATCTAAACGACCCTATAAAACCACTCCAACAAAACTTTAAATCTAACAAACAAGCTTTTAAGTAGGTCCGCTCAAATCTAACTGTCCTGTTAATAGGGACGACTGTAAGAGGGTCGAGAAAGCCCCTCCTTATAATGTAATAAAAACTGTTAAATCTGAAAGATATTTTAAAATAACATTTATTCCCATCCAAGGAGCGGGCAATGCTTTCGTATGTCGGCAAAGTGAAGCGGTGAGTGTACCCCACTGCCAACCCCCCTTTCACACTTACCTAACGACAATGACAGGAGCATGCAATTGCCATTGCCTTCACTAGCTACCTAGGTCAGGTAAGGTCAGGTCAGGCTCATTAAACCTCCGTAACTGCACACACTTCATTGACAGCTGGCGGTCTTTACACATTTTACTCAAAATAATATCTCTATGAAAACCATTGTTTTGCCCTTTTCGCGCTGTCCGGAGCCAGAACATAGGGAGCTCTTTCCACCGGCACGGGTCCTGCTAATTTGTCCCTCATCGCCCGGACCATATGTTTTTAACTCCTGTTTCCCTGTTTTATATGCTTGTTTTTCCGAGGGAGCTCACTGCTCCACGTAAGAGGATTTTACGGCTTCGCCTGCTTTATCTATTTTTGGAGGACGCCGTTAGTTATTATTCCTGGCCTGTTTCTATGCCATTTAGTTATTCATGTCAAATGTTTCCAGCACGTGCTGCCGTCTTTACAAAGTCCAAATTTCTTGCTATAATAATTCCGTGGTCACGGGATATACACCTTGCTTTCATCGTATTATATTGGAGGGTTAACTGTATTTTTCATGGAGTTTGGGTTTTTATTTTGATGGATCAACCAATCTCATGAACAAAAAATTGTGTTATGGGATTAATTAGAATCTTTTTCGAAAAAAAAGTCTCTATCTTTTAGAAATGGATCTTTCAGTCCTGAAATTTAGGTGGGGCTAAAAATTGTCCTTATAGCTTACGAATTTTTCAGAAAGTTTTTCTGCCACTTGTCTATCATTTAAAACTTCAAATTCCTATAAATATTAAAAATGAGAGAATTTTTATTTATTTATTAATTTTTACCAAAAATATTCAAGTTTCTTAAATTTTGGAGCTCAAATTTTTAAGCTGAATTGCAAAATTGAATTCATGGACAACTAGTCTTAAAATATTCCTAAAAAATCTAAGCAGCACCCACTGAAATTCTGTAGGAAGTCCCCCTCCATAAAATCATACCTTAAAGAGGTTTCTTTTATAACACTTCCATAGAACTAACTTGGAATAACAGACTCAACTTCTACCACACCTTAAATAAATTTTGTTTAGTATTTTTTACTAATAAACAGAATGTTTCCGGTTGCACAGCAAGTTTCCTTAAAGTGACTTTGAAAGTTAATATTTAAATACATTAATACTTAAAATTATATATTTTTAATATTTTAAAACACTTGTTATATAAGTCTTTGTATGCTTAGTCTTTTTTAATATTTTAATTCACCTTCGTTTAAGGTCTTAAATAAAAATAGATATATTAAGAAAAGTGCATGCGAAAACATGTTGTTTTTAAAATTAAAATATTAGTGTTTTAATTCACCTTCTTTTAAGGGTCTTAAATAAAAATAGATATATTAATAAAAGTGCATGCGAAAACATGTTATTTTTAAAATTGAAATATTAGTTTTTTTATAAATTATTTATAAAAATAATAAACTTATTAATATAAATGCATATTATTTTATTTTGATATTTTAATTAAAAAAAAATCATTGCAACAATATTTCCTTCCCCAGTAATAAAAAGGTTAATTTACTAGTTGTATAGTCATTTATCCTTACAAATATTAATACTTAATATTATTAATATATATAAAAAAATAAATTTTATTTTTTTCACATTATCTTTCTTCATGTGAACACAATTTTTAAAATAAGATAAATAAATGATTATAATTACTTTCAAAATAAAAATAAATTATTCAGTTATTTATTATTCCTTGTGAAATAACTAATTTGTTTTATTTTTTATTATTGATCTAATTTATTAAAATTATAAGTTAAAAATAAGTACTTTATTAAAAATGTAAATAAAAAAATATCAAAACATCTTAAATACATCTATAATATTCTATTATGAAAGAGAATACGATTTTGATCTACTAACTTTAATATTTTAGAAAATAAAATTGAATCCAAAAATAACAATTTTCACTAAATAAAAATTAATTGATATAATGATATCAAATTTTCACAATCTATATATAGCTAATTCGAAATCGTTTTTTTAAATGTGATTGTGTCTGAAATTTTGGCATCAAAGTTTCGGATCATCACACTCTGATCCATCATCAGAATAAAAGAGAGCTAAAATATCAGACAATATCAAATTCAGAAAGGATTTTGAATTTGATATTATAACAATTATATGTTTTTATTTATTTGATAAACGATTTTGAGTTTTGATATATAACAATTATATGTTTTTATTTATTTGATGTTATATTATTTAATTATATTGATCATATATTTTTTAATACTTATACCAATTAGAAACATTTTTAATTCTGCATTTACTTGAATTTCTACATAAAAGAGCATCAGAACTATTTAGTACTACCTACATATTCCTAATTCTTTTTCTTTGTATTTTTGTTTTGCTCAATATAAAAAACTATTTTAGTACCCTCCCCAAACTAGATGTACGAGCTCGAACATACTGACTAATAAATAATGCTCGCTTTCTACAGAATTTACCCCACACCTGTACCTCTCTGAGGAATGGTCCCCGCCCACTAATCAGAAAGCTCCAGATGCAACGCATTACATTTCACCAAGTCAACAACCACAAGGTTTATTATAAACGCGTAAACAGACGACTCCACCTTATTCAAGAAAATCCATCCTCGAAACGCATCTCTGAACTTTCTCGACGTTATTGCCTCTTCATAACCTGGAAAGACAATGCAGATTTTACAGAAATATTAATATTCAATTTAAATGTTGAAGGGCAGCGGAATCCAAACGTTAAAAATAAATCGTTCTGACAGACATTCGAATATAATTGAAAAAATATAAATGTTTTAAGTACTTGGAACTGTGCAAGTACTCCATGAAATTGTATAGTTTTTGTCATAAGGTTTTACTTAGTTATGTATTGCAGAAATGTGATCCTTACAAAAACGTAGTTTCAATAAATTTGTCCCGAGACTTTCGAACAGTAAGCGAAAATCAATTCTAAACAATTTTTTACAAGATAAAATAAATCGAATTGTACAAGTAACTTCGAATAGGTAACTTTCCGTGTGAATCCATTCCTTTTAAAGCGTGTGCTGGATGAGTGTGAATCTATAATAAACTCCTCGTTAAACTATTTAACTTGATCATTAAAGCAAAAGCTGTAAGAATGTGGCATCTTTACCATTCAGCAATATTTAATCTGTAATAAACTCCTCTGTAAACCATTCAACTTCATTATTAAACCAAAAAACTACTTTTGACTTTGAACAAACTTTTTTTTAAGACCTGGATCGTCATTAAATTTTGAAGTCTTCGTGAAATGACAGAATACTTGGACATTTCTTAGATATTTTATTGAAGGAAAGGGTTTGGTGTTCAAAAAATAGGAATTTCCACAAGATTTATCGAGTTAAATTTTTATCTTAAGAACTTACCCTTTCAGAACAGGAAAGCGTCTTATCATTTACTATTTCTGTTCGCAATTATCGAACAAATCCTCAATTAATTTCTATTACTTTTCTTGAAATACTCTGTAACAACGACATTATGAATCTAGATCGATAAAACTGAGTCTCATTCTAGAAAATAGCTTAAAATGTGAATTTATAGACAATCTACAAGCCGTGAGGGTAAGTAAAAGACATATTACTACGCCGGAAGCCTAGTACACAAACCCTACACACAAAAAATATACTTAACCCTGTAGGCTTTCAGGGAATAAGGAGCAGACACATAATATTGAAATATCTGTCTAAAATCTTTAAAACTTAGTGAAACTTTAATTTATTTTTTTAAATTATCGCGCTTCGATGCTCGTGCTCGAAGCAGAGGATCTCGGTGCCGCCGAGACCGAGGGAGGCAGCGGCGCCGCCGATGCGTGAGAAACGCTCGATGGATTCCGATGAAGGCGGCAGCGAAACGAGCCAGCGTGAGTTGTCGGAGCACAGACGCACGTTTTAACGCCCGCCATACCGGTCAGCGAATCCACAGACGGCGACCGCCTGATCGCCGCTGCGAAATCCTTCTGCTGAGTCGCCTCCGCCGGCGGCGAGCCACCGTGCTCGTGGCGGCAACCATTGTGTTGCTTCGCCTCCTCCGCCAACAGATCTGATGAGCTCATTCTCTGTCACCTGCAACAACACAAACATAAGCCAAATCAGACATCAGAAACCTGGAAAGAAGTTGAGGCCAAGAAACAAAAACGAAAAAGATTCACAGCACCAGATCAGCACATATTATACTCATTAAATGAATAAACACCGGATCAAAAAACTAAAAGACTACTAACAGGAGAAGCTCAAACCGTGCAAATAAAAAGTGCTTAGCCCAACGGTCAACAGACGCTCAGAAGACAGGGCAATCAACGGCTAAAATAACTACAAGAAGAAGGAGAAAAGAAACCCCTCCTACTGCTATTCGACCACCAAAGCGGCAAACTGCATTACAAGAGAACCTCCTCCAATTTATAGGGCAAGGCCGGGGGTTCCGACCCGGCCGGCATAACTTTCACGGCACGCTTGGGGTTCCCGGCGAGGGCTTCGCGGGAAACTTCGGGTACCGTCTTTAACTTTTGGTGGCCGAAACTTGAATTAGTCGAGTAAAAGTAGGTGAAAACTTAATGGCGTTTCGAGAGGGAATGAGAGCGTTGGGAAATTTGTTCTTTTTGAGAAATGGGTGAGTTAAAAAGTGACAACCAGAAAAAGGAATACGATGACGATGGCGATTGCGATTGCGATGGCGACGGAAAAGGGTTACCTGGTTGGGTAGGTTTCATTACGGAAAGCCAGGTAAAAATACAGAGGTGATGGTTACCACTCTTTTTGGACCGTATTAACGGGTATTTGCTCTTTTTTTAAGTCAGGCAAACGTTTCGTTTGAAAAAATCTTTTAACTAACGGTGGGCCCCACTATTACTGTTGGGATTGGTTTCTTCCTAGAGGGCGGCCACGACTTTTATTTCAGATTTCATGTAAATACAAATATTGAGGTGTAGGGAGGAGATAAATTGGATTTGTTAATAGGGAATATAGATTTGTGTTAATTTATATATTTTTTTATATTAACACGTGTTATGTAGTAGTAGAGTAGTTGATGTGAAAGGTAATTTGACGATAAAAATGGAAAATTTATGTTAAAAATAATATTTTTTCAATAATGAATTTATATTTTACTAGAAATTATTGTATCTTCGAATTTTTCTTCTTGTTATAATATATTTTGATCAATTTATTATGTCAATAAATATGTTGATTAAATTAAAACAATATTAATATTTTTAATTATTTTATTTATTAAAAAATATTTATTTATATACATTTATTTTTATTTACTTTTTAAACTATTTTATTTTATTTTACAACTATCAAAAAATGATGTTATTTACATTGTTTGTTCAAAAACTATTTTATTTAAATAATTATATAAATAATAGTTGTTTTCAACAGTATAAATGAAATAAAAATAATTTTAAAATAAAATAATACTTAGAGTTATTTTCATATGTAAACTATTATTATTATAAATCTTTAAGTAAATCTTGATTTCTAAGATATTTTTTTAGTCTATTTGAAGGCTACATTAAAAGTTTAATATTTTATTTAATAGTATTTTAGATAAATAATATTTTTTTATTTTTCATTAAACAATATGTAAGTTGTGATCACATGTGTCTAGATTTGCAAGCCTCAAAACTTGCAAAATCAATCAAGTCCTTGTTGTTTTGTGCACATGCCTATTTTTCCCATTAGTTATACTTGATCTAAGATAGTTTCAATGAGCCCATATATTTGAAAGATCTCTTTGTCTTCCCCCTTATACTTAGATTATTTATCCAAGTGTCAAAATCCAAACTTGACTAGGTGTTTTCCCTAGTGTTTAAGTTCAAAAAGTTAGGAAGTTTGTGAGTTAACGAACTCCCCAAAAACCCAACAAGGAAAATGAGTTAAGTTGCTAAGTTTTAAAAGTCACAAAGTTTACGAGATCATGAACTTTGTGAAAATTCAACAAAGTCCCATATGTTGCAAAGTTCACAAATCTGTAAACTTTACAAAAAAGCAACGATGTTTGCTAGGTCACAAAAACTACAATATAGGGAACAAAGAGAAAGTGCAAGGAGAATAAAGAGAGGGAAAAGTTAAGAAACTTAGAAGATTTTTTTATGTTGTAAAGACTTTGTGAAAGTGTGACATAGTTTGAGAATTGCCCAAATGGTTGACTAAGGGCTATATGATGTTGATATATCAAGAGGTTTGTGAGTTCCTAAACCTCTTGAAGCTCTAATTATGGTTTTTGATGGCATCTATCCCTATTTTTGTATCTATGTCACTTCTCGGGATACTTCTTTCTCCCACTTCCACTATTTTCCCCCATTAAAACTTGGTCCCATGGGTGAACCTTAGCCCTTGGCACCATGTCCCAAATGTCATATTCATTTTAAACCTCACTACCCATAGCACATAATTCCCTAATCCGTTTTCCCCACTAGTTCTTAAACTCTAATCCCTTAAGCTCCCTTTGGACCTTGAGCCTCTAGGAAAACCGCACACCTCCAACCTATCCCTTAGTCCTAAGTTCCAAACTCCCAACTCTTGTGGGTTCTCCTTCCCCAATTTCTTGATCTATGTTTCTTCCCTAGACTAGGCCCCCAATTTTCACTGTGTTCCTCTATACTCCTCTTGAGCCATGGATGTCCATCTACACTTGTAACCTTGGGACTTAGTACCAAGTTTCAATCACATCCCATGACCCCATCCCAATTCCCTCCCCAAGCTCATTTCCCTCTTGACTCCCATGTACATGATTTGTTCCCTCTCTTGAATCCTAGCATATCATTCCTTCCTTGGGGTCCAAACTTGTGAATGGACCTCTCCCCTTTTCACCTTTCCCTTAAGTTCATGGTGTATGCACATAAAAATGGTCTGGAGCACAATTAATTAAATATTTGATATTTAATTAATAAATCCTAATTCTTCTACTAGTATAAATAAATTGATAAATTTATTTATATGGTTCATTCCCTTAATTCTTCTTTTTCAAAAATCATTTTCTAAATGCACAAATTAAGTAATTTGTCATTTAGTTAATTTCCCTCTTTCATTTAAATTTGAATTTTTAATTCAAATTGTCACATGTCTCCATATTTCTCTAACTTCCTTCCACCTCACCTGCCACTTCACCATGTGTCACATGAAATTGAATTTTTCTAATTTGTAAAATGAGAATTTTCATCAACAACCTGCAACAAATTTGAAACCACCTTGGACACATGGCTTCTCTTTTCCTCTTATTCTCTTCAACACTTGGCAAGGTGTTCTCTTAAAGGGAAGCACCTCCATGATTCTCTCCAACCTCTTTGTGCTCCACCGTCGATGCCTCAAGATCGCGATCTCAACCATCCATCTTTGCCACCTTAGCCCAAGCTTGGAAAATCTATAAATAGAAGGCAATTCTATAGCTTTTCAAGGAGAATTTAATTGCAAACTTATGTTGCAAAAATCTTAGTGCAATTTGAGAGCATTTTGAGAACATTGTAGTTAGTATTTAGCATTTTAGTTCATAGTTGCATTATCATGGCACTTTTAGTTTTAGTATCTTAACTTGTTGCATCATCTTACTTCATTTTACTTAGAATTGCATCTTTAATCACAATCATCTTAGTGTCATTTAAATACATCAGCATCACAATCTTAAATCATTTAGCATTTCAATCAAAAATACCAAAAACATGTAGATGTAGGCATATAGTTGTGCATTTTTATATAGCATCTCATTTCTTAGGTTGCCATTTCATAGATTCATGTGCAAAACATAATTCTGGGAGCATGAATGTAAGAGATCACCAAGAATAGAGGACAATGGAATGATTTTGAATGAAAGGTTATAATAGTTTGCTTTATTATTTCTCTTTCATTAGATGTAATATATTTCATTGATGTGTGTTTTGTTTAGCTAACTATTAGCTAACTATTTCACTCATTTTACTCACACACATAAATTGGCACCCACTGTGGGGCATAACCCCTTTATTTTTAATGTTTTCTAGAAAAGTGTGTTTACAGGTTCAAACGTGTAAATTTTTAATATGATCGTGAATTCCTCTAGCGCATACGAAACGTTCTCTGCTGCATCTGTGCTCTATTCTAGTGCATCCATGGAATTTTGTAGCGCATTCGTTACATCTTTTGGCGCATATAGGGAGTTTTCTATGCATATGTGATTTCTTTTAGCACACACGTAGACTGTTTTAGCGCATTCATGAAATCTTTTAGCGTATTTGTCTACTATTATGGAACATCTATTTTATTTTCCATAAATTTATTGGTCCAAGAACTAATCTGTGTTTCTCTATTTTGTAGGAATTCTACGCTCAGACAGAGACTCTGTTGAAACAATAAAGAAGGTTGTCAGAGAATTCCACTTTGAAACTACTAACGGTTTATGTTGTAGGGGTTGGAATTTATTGTTGTTTCCTTTCGATTAAGTTAGGAATCTAGCCTAATTAGGGGGATAACTGAGCATTATGCTTGCTTTGTTTGTGGAGTGGTAGGCATGTATGCTCTCCCCTTAATTGGGTGACCAAAAAGCCAAACCCATTCTTTTTTATTGCTTTTAATCCTTAGAGGGATTTTCTGGGTGGGACAAGAGGTAATCACCCCAAGGGAACGACCCAACTGAGAACATGCTAAAGCCAAGCGACTTCCACCTGGGATATAAATGTGGGTACTTGAGGAAAGTTCAAGTATCACGAGGATTGTTCCGACAAGAAGGGCAACAATGGTCTCTTGTCATATGGATGATCCCCCATGAATGAAATGCCCCTACTGAAACCCTTTGTTGTAGTAAGCCAAAAATTCCCTTCTATTTACTAGTGCAAGAACGATCGTTCTGAAGTTGTCCCACATTCTTGTGGCTTTTGGTAGAAATGAGAAGTCTGTCATGGGAGATTCATGAGGAATGAGGCTTAGCTGACCCGAGAAGTGAGTGCAATGCAAGGGGGAGCCAGTGTGGTCAAGCCTCTAATCATTCGCCAAAAGTAAGCACAGTTGGAGCAATCCAAGTGGGAATCCAGTAGATATTGTCTTAGAGAACCTAGGATTGTGCTTGTTTGATGTGTTTTACCTATGTGTTTTTGAATCAAATATCCAAGTAAACATTAGAACAAAAATGTTCAACCATTGATTCAGAAGAAAATCCAAATCAAACAATCAAATTTCCCTCCAAGAAAATAAAAAATTCAATCAAAACTGTCAAAAACCATAAAGCATTTTCCAGATCAGTGAATCCATTGACTACTCTAGTGCATGCCTGCAATCTTTTAGCACATCCATCTGTTATTTTGGTGCATCCTTGTCATAATCTAGTTCATGCATTTGTTGTTTTGGCACATACATCCCTTGTTTTAACACATTTGTGTAATTTTGCAGTGCATATATACCATCCTCTAGCGCGTACATAGTTTGTTATGGCGCATACATGCAACCTTTTAGCGCATCCATTTGCTTTTTTGGCGCATCTTCCTTTTAGCGCATATGTTCACTGTTATGGTACATCCATAAAATATTTAAACCAGAGAGCTAAAACCCCTATTTTCTCGAATTTTAATCTCACAATTCAAGATCCTTTTCAGTCTAAGACCTTTCCTCGACCATACCAGAATCTCAAACTTGTTGGAACCAACATTTTTCAAGTGAAAATCCCTCATCTAAACTTTGATCAAACATCCAAAAGTGCCTCCTCATCATATACCTATTTCTGATTATTAGTTGTGTTTCGCCATTAGGATTCATCATCCTTTATCAAGATTCATCATCCTTTATCCCGAAATAAAGCTTGCTTAATTAGATTTAAACCAGTCCTTTTGGCACTCCCAAACTTTGATCAAAAGCTTAGAACATTTTCATCACTTGTATGTCCGTTTTAATGAGATTGTAAAAACAAAAACTTGAGAGAAAGGAAATCAAAAACCAAAACACCATGGCTGAAAGAGAGGAGAATCCCTTTTTCAGAGTTCCACGAGATGAGATAGAATAAATAACAAATGGAACCATAGAACAAGCACAACAAGATCCAAATTTTCATAAATTCATGGAGAGGATCTTTGAAAAGGAGGGCAAAAAATACCTTTTGATGCTAGCAAACAAAGGGGTCCAACTACCCGAAGATTTTGATATCACGAAATTAAAGAGAGGTCCTAAGAAGATAGAAGCAGGAAAGAAAACTGAAACAAGAAGTGAAGCAAAAACTAATGACCCCATGGATACTTTGAAACAACAAATCCAAACCCTCCAACAACAAATGCAAAACATGCAAACTGGGACTACCAAGAGATATTCCATACAAGATATATGTCCCTACCCTTTTGATCCAAGTGTCAACATGATACCATTTCCCAAACATTGTGAATTCCCTAAATATGATAAGTATAATGGGAAAACAGATCCAATAGATCACATAAGGGAATTCTGAACAACGAGCCTTGAATTTTCCCACAAGGAAACATATTTGATGAGATTATTCCCACATAGTTTAGGAGGGTAGTGCATGCAATGGTTCTCACAATTACCTCTAGGAATCAAGTCTTTTGAGGAATTATTCAATAAATTTATCACCCAATATTCATATGACATCCAACATGAAATCACAATGAAGGACCTTTGCAATGTCAAACAAAAGAAGGGTGAATCATTCCTAGTATTTCTAGAAAGGTGGAGAATATTATTCGCAAGGTATCCTCGACCCATACCAAAAAAAGAGAAGATAGAGGTATTCATTAACAATTTAAATGATGACACAAGCTATAGGCTTGAATTACAATGTCCTCCAACTTTTGAAAAATTGATCAAAATTGAAGAAGCTTTGGTCAAACGAGGAATATTGAAAATTTATAACAAAAACAATTCATCTAATCCCTCAAATAATGACAAACCAAAGTTTTGGCAAAAGTATAAAAATAATGGCAATGATACTTCAGCTGAAATGCATAATGCTAAATCAGTCTTCAATTTGTCAGGAAGCACCTCAAATACCAATCAAAGGACCACCCAAAATACCAACCAAAGAAACAACCAAAATCCCAACCAAGGCAATACTCAAAACAATCAAAAAACACAACATCCAAGACCCTACCATACCAAACATCGAACAACCGCAAAAAGTTTACAGCTTTGGGTCAATCATATGAATCTGCGTTGAAATAACTTATTGCGGAAAATCTTATCACTCTACCTGACACTCGAGGTTTTGAACCTAACTTAAAATCATCATGGTGGAATGAGGCCCACTTTTGTGAATCTCATCGGTGCAAAGGTCACCTAACCAATAGTTACATGCAATTGAAACACAAAATACAAGATTTGATTGACAATAAGATCATACAAATAGAAGAACCCCAAACAAACACTGATCATAGGGTATTCAAGAACCCCTTACCCAATTATGACAAAGGGGAATCTTCTAACATCAATGACAAAGGGAAGAGTGTGAACTATGTTCATGACACCACCATCTATCATATTTCAGTCGTTGAAGAACATACAAATGACATTGAGATCAATAACACACCAGATCTTGTTGCAACCAATCATCCAATGAACGACGTCAAAATCTCCTCTAATCAAGTCCATAATATCCAACAAGACATGGTTGCAACAGATAATCAAATTAATGTTATCAAAATCAACAAAAAATAAGACAATGTACCCGTAAATGTGACCACAAGGACACAAACCAAATATGTTTTAAAAGGCAGTACTTCCAAAACACCCATTGCCCCATCTCATCAATATAACATTGTTGATTAGCTCCAAAAGATCCCCGCACAAATATCAATATTGGAGCTCTTTAAAATATCACCCTCTCACAAAGAGATCTTAGAAAAATCCCTAATCGATACAACATACCAAATAATTTGGAAGTTTGCACTTTCCAAGCCATGGTGGGACATTTAGTTGCACCTCATTGCTTATCATTTTCAAAAAATGATGACATATCCCTCACCCACCCTCATAACGTAGAACTCCATATCGAGGTCCTAATCCATAAAAGTTGTGTCAAGCGCGTCCCCATAGATAGGGGAGTTGGTCTTAATATATGCACTTTGAAACTTGTCTGTGCACTAGGGTTCTTTGAAAATGCAATAGATGCAAGGAAAAAGATCACCATCAAATCATATGACGACGAGGAAAGAGCTTCAAAGGGATTAATTGTACTACCAATTCAAGTATGGCCAATTCAAAAGGATGTAGTCTGCCAAGTTTTGGATAAAGATTTTACATATAATATACTCTTGGGTCATCTTTGGATACATGAAATGCAGGTTGTACCTTCAACATACCATCAGTGTCTGAAATTTCCTTGAAATGGGCAAGAAATTACCATTCCTGTTGATTATAATAGTCCCCAACATTGCAATACCCTTGAGGCTTTCAAGGATGTATTTGTACCTCATAACCAAGAATCTCCTGATTCCACCCCTAACATCCTCAATAATTCAAGTCAAGCCAATCCCTTGTCAAAATTGCTAGTTGCATCCTCCAATGAAGAAAATCCAACCAAATTCCTCATCCAAATAGCCAGAGAAAAAGGAAGAACCTAGCCCCTCTGCGCCTACAAACCCTGAAGCCTAGCTCACTTTGTCCAAGAAATTTGAGAAGAAAGTCCAAGTCAAAGACAAAGGTGTAGGTGAATACTCCATTGAACAATCCCTTTGCCTCTCGCAGTTAATTTCAGCAAAATCCCATGGTCAACCATCAACCTCATCACAATCAACCTCACAATCGGTCACACTTTTTGATGGAAGATTCATAAAAGAAAGCACTCAAGCAGAGGAATCTGATGACAAAGATCTAAATTGGCTCTATAAGGATGAAACTGATTCTCAAGTAGCAATGGATAATGTCCAAACCACACAGTATGGCAAAGGATTCTCAATCTTGGAAAAAATGGGATATGAGGGACAACGACCTATTAGCAAAAGGAAAGAAGGTATTGTAGAACCCATCCAACCCATTATAACAAATCCAAAAGACAAAACAATATTGAGATATAAAGTGCATCAAAAGGACAAAGAAACAAAGGAGGACCTAAAGCAAAAGTTTGTTGAACGAATCCTACAGCTGCAAGCAAGTGATCACTATGAAACTAATTCCAATGAATACGAGGGATTCACTATCAGAAGAGTCCTATCATGATAAAGACATTGATTTGGTACACAAGTATACCCCCACACTCGAGGAAGGACAAAGCTCAGGGTTAAGACCACTTGAATTAGAATCGCAAAATATCGATGGCTCAAGTGAAGATGATTAGACTCCTAGCGAGACAGATCACTCGAAAGAGAGTAACATCATAGACCTTGACCTTTCCATAGTATTGATCGATGATAATGTCACCATTATGACCCTTACGACCTCTGACTTGAGCCCACCGAATGATCCCCTACCATTGGTACATCCTGAACTCATAGATTGGGACCAAATTGAACCTGTTGATATCCCCACCTTTTCAAACGATGAGGACATCGTCAACTTCCTCTACAATGTTACCCCTGAAACAAGCTCCACCATTGAACATTATAATGAAGCTTCTAGATAGGGGAGTGCCAAATTTCCCAGCTGCAAAATGAGTAAAACAAAAGAAAGATTTGATGGTGAAAACCATTCCATGGTAGTGTCAGATCAAAGAAAGAATAAAAATAAAGAGCGCATTCGACGGTGAAAACCTCTTCGAGGCGCCGAAGGATGGGAAATTTGACACTCTTCTAGAGCACTTCTAGGAGAGATCTAAAGTTTTGATCAAACCAAAATAATCCATCAATATCGGCAATGCAGAAACAGTAAAAACTCTCCATCTAACAGAATCATTGATAGTACAAGAGAAGCCTAACTTTGTCAAGTTCTTTGAAGAGCGACAAGTCAACTTTGCCTGGTCATATGCAGACATGCTAGGGATAAACCCATATCTCATCATGCATCACTTATCCCTCCCTTTAGGATTCAAACCAGTCAAGCAAAAGTTGAGAAAAATGCATCCTCACATTACCTTGTTGGTGAAGGCATAACTAAAGAAATTATTGGATGTAGGATTCATTAGACCCATTGATTATGCTAAGTGGATATCCAACATTGAACCTGTTTCAAAGCCTGATGGCAGCATATAGATTTGTACAGACTTCAGAGACCTCAACAAGGCTTCTCTGAAAGATGATTTTCCCTTGCCAAACATTGATATCATTGTAGACTTAACAATAGGTCATGGCATGTTGTCACTCATGGATGGCTTTTCCAGCTATAATCAAATCAAGATAGCACCCGAAGATTAGGATAAGATAGCTTTCACTTGCCCTTGGGGAACCTTCTGCTGGAACGTCATGCTCTTCGGGTTGAAAAATGCAGGGGCCACATATCAAAGAGCCATGACAACCATCGTTCATGACATGATGCATACCTTTATGGAAGAATATGTGGATGAATTATTGGCCAAATCTTACACTAGAGAAGGAAATTTGGAGATACTAGACAAACTCTTCACCCAACTAGAGAAGTTCAACGTCCACCTCAATCCAAAGAAATGTGTGTTTGGGGTAACATCAACAAAGCTATTGGGATATATATTGTCATAAAAAATTATTGAGGTAGACCATGCAAAATTGAAAGCTATCATGGAAATGTCACCTTTGAAAAATATCAGTCAATTAAGGTCCCTTCAAGGTAGATTCCAGTCAATCAGAAGATTAATATCACAACTGGTTGATAAGACCCATCCTTTTACCCACTTGCTGCATAAGAATGTTTTTGAGAAACGGTGCCTTAATTACTAGCTTGGACCTCTATCAAGAAAGGACTTGGCAAAAAATGTCTTGCTTCTACGCTTAACCGCTTTACTGCGGCGGTCTGGTTTTGCCTTGGTGGTACCGTGGTGGCGACCTAGCGATTACCGCTTCACTGTGGTGTGGCCGCCTGCGTTCTGTCTGGCAATTACCGCCACACCACGAGCGGTGAGTTCACTCACCATGGTGGCCACGGTGAGACCGTTGGCGGTCTGCCAAGTGGTCACCACCCTACCGCGGGGTCACCTGGCGGTCCCCACGGTAGCGCGGTATGACTACCTGCGGTCTGCCTAGTGGTTATCACTGCACTGCGGTAAGGCTAGACGGGCTCGGCTGTGGTGCAGGGCGGATAGAGGCAGAGCTCAAATGACTTCACTACTATACCATGATAGGTGGAAGTCAGCTTGGTGATAGCGCAGGGAAGTCTGGGTGAGCTCGGGCGATTTCATAGCCATACCGCGACAGGTGAAGACGAGCTCGACGGTGGCGCTGTAGGAGCTCAGATGGACTCCGAGCTCGGTCAACCAAGCTTGACCGATCTGGACCGAATGTCAAAAGCGACAGGCGAATGATAGGTGAACATGTGGCTCAATGCCAAGATGTTGATTGGCTAAAAGCCAAAACAGTTAAAGGCAGTTATTGCAGGCTGAGTTTCAGCTAGAGACAGGACCCAATTTAGGCAAGGAATTGAATGCCTAGGTGGCCCGATGCAAGAAAATCTGTTAGTGAAGATCAGATAGCATGATTGGATGATTGGTGCATGAACTTGAAGTCTGCGATTGGGTTGTGACATTGAATGCAAATGTAAGAGTTGACAGTCGAGTACATTATGTATATGTAACCCAAAAGGTGACGGTTAAGTAGGTAATTAGTTACTAAGCAAGTAAGAACTTAGACTCCTGCTATGAGTTGATCAGAGAGTGAAGACTAAAGCTTGTATGTAATATTTTATTACTGTAATACAAATTGGCTTTGCTTGTTGTGGTGGGTTTTTTACCTGAAAAGGTTTTCCCACGTAAATACTTGTGTCAATTTGTGAATGCTTATTTTATGTTATCTCTTATTGTTGCATGTATTCATCTCAGTAGTTTTAAGAAGCTATATAACTCATTTTTGCTCTTCTCCCTTGTTGTATTAGTGTTAAGGGAAGGTATTCTGCACTGTTGTCTTTCTCATCAAATGTTTTCTTTCGATGGGATGAGAAATGTGAGGCAACTTTCAATCAACTGAAGTAATACCTAATGATTCCACTTGTCCTAGCACCACTAGTAGAAGGAAAGCCTCTCTTATTGTACATAGCCATAATTGATCAATCATTGGAAGCTTTGTTGGCACAAGAAGATTCAACAAGAAAGGAGAGAGCGATCTATTATATCAATAGAAATCTAAATGGTTATGAAATCAATTATACATCCATTGAGAAAGATTGTTTAGAAGTAGTGTTCGCTACACAACAATTGTGACACTATATGCTGACTCACACAATCAAAATCATAGCCAAAATAGATCCACTAAAATATTTTCTTAGTAAAGAAAATCTGACGGGAAGATTAGCCAAATGGATAAGATAATCAGTGAATTTGACATCCAATATGTTGATAGAAAAGCAATCAAAGGGAAAGCTATCATCGATCAACTGGTTGATGCACCGATTCATGATGATCATCCCTTACACGTGGAGTTTCCAGATGCTGATGTCTTCGCTGTAACAACAAAGCAGTGGGTATTGTATTTTGATGGCTCATGTACTCAACATGGATCAGGAGCAAGAATTCTATTCTTCACTCCCCTAGGGCACACCATTTCGAAATCATACTGATTGGTGTTCCCTTGCACCAACAACACAACAGAATATGAAGCATTAATCATTGACATCATGATAGTCGTAGAATGGAAAATTACAGAATTGCAAGTTTACGAGGATTCTCAACTAGTCATTAATCAGGTCAATGATGATTACCAAACAAAGGATGACAAACTAATGCCCTATAAAAGGATGATTGATGACTTCAAGAAATATTTTATTGACATAAAATTTTCTCAAATCTCGAGGATTGATAATAAAGCTACTGATGCTATGGCTACCATTGCTTCTTTGCTACAAATTCCATAAAAATGAAGTTGTTATGAGTTCATGGTGGAACAATTGTTTACTCCTGCTTATGATGATCTTGAGTCCCAACTCATATGCCACCTAATTGATGTCGATACCTCCATCTACGAGAAGATTTATACCTACCTAAAAGATAATATCCTTCCTCTCGATCTCTCTCGAAACTAAAAATGAAATTTTATTCGCCAAGTTGCCTACCATACCCTTATAGCAGATGTACTATACTGGCGAGGTCTTGATGGAACTCTCTTACGATTTCTAGAATGTGATGAGTCTGAAATGGCTTTATAATAAGTCCATGAAGGTTTCTGCGACACTCATTCAAGTGGTCTAACCCTCGCTAAGAAACTCCTCTGTTTGGGGTATTGTTGGCCGAATATGGAGAAAGAGTCCTTCCAATTTGTCAAAAGATGTCAGAAATGCTAGATCCACAGTAATCTTATCCATGCACCCACACAAGAGTTGCAACCCTTCACATCAACATGGTCATTTTGTCAGTGGGGGTTGGATCTTGTAGGTAAAATTCACCCATCTTCGTGTAATGGACACAAGTTCATCATTACAGCCACATAGTACTTTAAAAAATGGGTTGAAGCCATGCCTCTAACCAACATCACAGGGAAACATATTTCATCGTTCATCCTGAACTACATCATTTGTAGGTATGGTATCCCTCAATCCATTGTCACTGACAATGGAAGACCTTTCAAGAATCGAGATGTACAATAACTTTGTGAAAGGTTCCATGTCCAACATCGATTTTCTACGCCATATTACCCTCAAGGAAACGACCAATCAGAGGCCTCAAACAAAACTATCCTAAAAATCCTAAAGAAAACTATCAACGATGTTGGACATGACTTGCATATTCAACTGAACCTTACTTTGTGGGCCTATCACACAAGCATCCAAACACCCATGGGAGCCACACCATATGCCCTGGTATATGGATCCGAAGTTGTGATACCTATTGAAGTTGAAATACCATCACTTCATGTGTCCTTGAAAGGTCTTATTTCAAATGAAGATTACCATGTGTCTAGACTACAAGAGTTGGAATTTTTAGATGAACGTCATCAGCTTGCAACAAATCACCTAAAAGTATATCAATAGAGAATGTCTAGGATGTATAATCACAAAGTCAAACCAAGGACATTTCAAGTAGGTGATCTAGTACTGAAGGAAAATCCCCGTAATCAGCAAGATCAAGAAAAGAAAGGAAAATTTGAGCCAAATTGGTTAGGTCCTTTTGTTATTGTTTCAGTCTTTGGATCGGGGGCATATCGGTTGTCTACACTAGAGGGGGATCTATTTGAAGAACCAATGAACAAAATTCATCTGAATAAATTCTACACATAATGCATCTGGTGCATGCTTAAAAAGTCCTGAAAAAATCATAAATATCAGAAAAGTCCTTAAAAATCAGAAAAAATCTCGAAAAACTAATAAAAATCAAAAGAAGTCCTTAAAAAATCATAAAAATAAGAAAAAGTCTTGAAAAAATGGTCACCCTGATGAAAACCTGGCAAACAGGCGTCTCGGTGACAACAAAAAATACAAAATACAAAAAAAGGTGAAAAATAAAAAAAAATGTTGCCTTGATGAAAACTTGGCAAACAAGCATCCTGGTATCAGCAAAAAAATCATAAAATATGAAAAAGTGCAATAAAAACAAATGGTGAAAACCTAGCAAACAGGTGCTATTTGTAATAAGTCGGCTCCTCCATCTATTTGAGCGTGTGTTGACCGATTTATTTTTGCTATCATAGCGCATTCATGCCTATCATACAATGAGCTTCATGTCCATATCTAGGTGTTGCGGTCATGTCCCACCTTGGCTTGGTTATCATTGTACATATCCATAGTAAATTTGGTTTGTTTCTCACTAGGGGCAAAATCTTGAACTAACTGGGGGTAAATAACCGTTGCATTTAAAATAATAGGCAAAGAAACAACAAGGCAACCTTGGCAAAAACAATAATCACTCTAACCATCAAACTAAACATCAATCAATCACCCAGTCAACCATCAAAATCAAATCAAACATCAAGACAAATCAAATCAAACATCAAGACAAATCAAATCAACTCTCATTTGAGGATCATCTTTTGAATCATGGTTGGATCACTTTAGCACAAATATTCAATTTGTTTTATCTTGATTGTTGTTATCATTTCTCTGGAGTACCTCGATGATGTCCTACACTAGAGGTGCTATGACAAAGAATTATATTTTCCTTTGTCTATTGTTTGTGAGCCAATCAGTACTACTGTGCAAATTTTCGCGAGACATGCTCTACAAAGTATCATTGATGACATTCTGAATTTGCATGGGAAAATGATTAACTCTTGTATGTTTATGCAAGTGATGCTCAGGTCATCTCGATCCAATTATACCTAGATGGTCGTGTTATCTTGTACTATCAAATCTCAATCGAAGTTGTATGGAAGTTGTACTTAGGTCATCATGGTCTAATTATACCATCGATGTTTGTACTGAATTTCAACACAATAAAATGCTCAATGATGATACTAAGCACAATGAATTAGATGGCAAGATTGCATAGATATGATTGCATTCATATTAGTTTTGCATTTGCATTATAGATTTTCCCAAAGCTGGCAACTCTCAACATGATGTTATCTCTCACTACAAGATTGAGTACACTTGACATAACAAAAAAATCATTCATTTGCATTGCGTTTCCATATCATATCATTAGAAAGCATTATCATACATCCATCCATCCATATATCTATCATTATCATATTATACACTTATCATATTATGCATTTACACCACATTTGTATTGCATAACCCATTATGCATTCATCACACATTTGTATTGTATTACATAACCACAAAAATAAAGCATTATCCATAATAAAACATCATTCACTAATTCATTATCATACATCGAAATCATAATAAATTCATTCTTTCATACATGAACCATTCATATAAACACTCATCATAACGATTACCATAATAACATCATAATCCATGCATCATCATAATTCATTCGTATTCATACATTTAGGTCATATATTTGCATCATGAAAAATCCAAAAGAAAGCATTTATCCTAAATCATTCATCATGTATCCATCATCATCCATCCATCCATGTCGGTACACACATTGCATGGCATAAAATCCAAAAATAAAACATTGCCATACATCAATTCATACATTGACATCATTTATAATCATAATTCATTCACATAACCATCCATACATTTAGGTCACATATTCACATCATGAAAAATCCAAAAAGAGAGCATTATCATATATCCATACATTCATACTTATCATATCCAACATTAGTTCATTCATTTATCATGCATTGGACATCATAAACCATACATTCAACCATACCTATCCATGCATTGATCATATATTTACATTCCATAATAAAACATTTGCATTCATTTATCCATCCATATCATCAATATATACATGTGAAAAATACAAAAATACAATGCATACCATATCATTTGCATAATCACATCTATCTCATATCCGTCATCATCTCATTAATGCATCCATATATAAAACATGACATAATCACGTAGAACATCGCATAACATATAGCAAATAAAAATAAATGCATCCATCATAAACATCCATAATAAAATCATAAACAACATGTAGATCACGAAATCATCGTTGCATATCATATATAATCTCAAAATAATAATGTCAAAGTGTACAATGATATCAAGAAATGAGAGATGATACAAAAATGTGGGAAAGTCGGGTCTCTGAATCAATATACAGCATGTCAAGCGTGACCTCGGGATCCCGTGGTATTTCCCTCGAAGGTCTTAGGCCTCTCTGATCCTACTACCCCTCCTGCCCCTAATGGACCTGCTCCCGGAGCTCTATCTGGTGGGCCCCTGGGAAGTGGTTGTGTAACACCCCTGCTGGTGGTCCTAGACTAAGTCTGACCAGATCTAGATCGAGCATAGCTCACTCTCTGCTTAGCGAGCACTGCTTCATAGTATCTGCCTCGGTAGTACTCTACCTCCTTGGCGGACTCACAAAGCTCTCTTACAAGATCACCTGTACCAGATCCCTCAACCACTATCTGGAACCTATCAGCTACAACCACTACCTGCTCCCCCTACCGTCGAGTTGCATCTCTCTCTGTTGTTAAGGTAGCAACATGTGCCTGCATTTGTGCTACCTATGCCTGTGCCTGTGCCTGCCCCTGAACTTGCAGTTGTGCCTGGGCTTGAGCTAACTAACCCTGTAGTGTCTAGATCTGCCCCTGTAGTGTACCAATATATCCCTAGGCCTGAACCAATTGTGCCTGTAGTGCAGTAATCTGTGACTGTTGCTACTAGGAGGGCACCCCGATCTATACATGCTGCTATGGTGTAGCTACCAAGGATCTCCTCCTCTAGGGTATCACTGTATCCTGAATAGAAAAACTGGATCTGCCTCCCTTGCCTCCTCCATCTCTGCCACCTCCTCCATCCCCATCCTTGTCGTCATCTCCTCTGTCATCCCCACCCTCAGGTCTCTCCATCACCCCCACCTCTCCTCCATCTGGGTGCCCTCTCCCCATCATCATCTAGGGTAGAACTGGCTCATCTGGGCTGGTCAATCTGGGAAATGGATGTGTCAAGGAATAATGTGCATAATCATCGAACATAATGGCATTAGTAATCTCAAGGTGGTAGTCCCATGCCACTGGTTGTAAAGCAATATACTCTTGATAAGCTGCATCATATCATAGAAGGGGCCCCCAATCTAGTATGTCCTGATGTCTATGGGCATATTGGGCCACTCCCTGTGGCATACCCTGTATCCTGTCGTACTACCTATGTACCCTTCCCACAAAAATATTTCAATGATGAATCATGTTCGCCCTATCAAAAATTTGGTGGTACACACATATGGCATCTCTAGGGGATCCTCTGCCCATTGCTCACAATCCACACATGGGTCATCCAATACTCATCTCCAGTACTCCATTTTTTCCAGCTTATGTTGGACAACTAACCCGTTGTATCCATAAACATAAGGCCTTCCAATCAGCCGATATTTGTTAGCAACTATTCGGGTAACCGCTATGTACTCCCACACCCAGATCTGAAGTAGTGTAACTTTGACTAATAGGTTGGCAGCTCCAAGGTACACTACCTAATGTAAATCATGATAGAGGTGGGCAAGCATGCATGAACCCTCGACATACCTAGTACCCTGCATGATCATCTACTCCAGTGTCTAACCCCATCCCACAGATAGTCCCTTCAACCTACGATTGGGACATAAGAAACCACCCATGAATCCATCAAGTACAAATGGTAACGGGGCATAGCTCTCAAACAACTCCTGCATGGCAACTCATAACCATCGATCTAGTCATCATGAAATATCTGGTGTAAGGCATTTGCACCACCCTTCTTGGTGGCATCATATACAACAACCTCTTTGACCATAGGAATCCAAAGGATCTGGTACACATCCTTAGGTGTGACAGTCATCTCGCCAATCGACAAGTGGAAATTTTTGTGGTCGCTATGCCACCTCTCTGTTAGTGCTGTCAATAATGCCTAGTTAATCCTAACCTGGGGAATGCGAATCATATAATATAGTTTGCATCACTCAATAATATCCATATCAGCGTATACTAGCTGTGGGATCATATCCCACATCTTTGAGAATCGCTCCTGAGACATCAATACTCCTAAATCAGTTTCCTATCATCAACAAAAATCGCAAAATCAGTAATCAATCAATCAATCTATCAACTATACCTCACTTATTACGAGGTCAATCTATCAACCTATCATTGATTTTCACCTATCATGAGGTCAATCATCATCAATCAATCATTGAATCTCGCCTATCATGAGATCGATCATCATCTAATCTATCAGCATCATCAATCAACATCAACTACAAGGCTGATGTGATTGAAAACTATCAACAACGAGGAGAAACATCAAAAAAAATTAATTTTGGCATGGATGCACCAAAACAACACTTCTATGCGCTAAAAGATAGATGTGCCAAAGTTTGGCACCGATGCGCCATAACAGGCCATCAATGTGCTACCTTTGTGAATGGCTAAAGTTTGGTACTAATGCACCATAACAAGCCATCGATGCTCTATTTCTACGGTGCACCACTCCATCACATGGATGTACAACTTAATCTAGTATATGACCTAACAATCAATGCGCTAAAACGTTAAACTAATGCACTACATCGGGTCATGGATGCGCTAATCTCTAAGTCTATGCGCTAAAACAGACCATCTATGCGCCATCCTATCCTATCAATGCACTAAAACTCTTGGCGTACAATTTTAAAAGTGAGAAAAAGTGAGAAAAAGCATTTAAAAATTCACAAAGAAAGGTTTTTCAAAGTTCATACCAGAGGTTTGTATGCCACCGGGCGGTTGTAGCACCACACACGCTCGAATTGGTGGGTTTGGATCGAGATCACAATTTTTCTCTAGATGCTCACAAATTGCTTAATCTCTCTCTCAAATTTTCAAAGGGTAAATGTACAAATGAGCTTATGTTTTCACTTTTTACCTATTAAAAGGGCTATTAAGATGGGTAATTAAATGGTAGTCATTGATTTTATTTTTCAAAAGGGGCTAAATTCATAAAATCATCAACTGGGGAAGATTTCGCAGATATTTTCGGGAGATAAACTGTTGAAACATGTTGAAATTATCAAAAATTTCTAAAAAATCCTACAATTCAAAAATTCAAAAATTCACCAATTTATCTCTTGAGGGGGCATCATTCAATCATCACCAAAAAATTAGAGTCTAGGGCATGTCAAAAATTTTATCATCACGGTTTGAAAAATTATTCTTTGAAGCAATGCGTTTGCGCACATCACTTCAAAGAGGGGCAAAATGTATGCACATAAAAATGGTCTGGAGCACAATTAATTAAATATTCGATATTTAATTAATAAATCCTAATTCTTCTAAATAAATTGATAAATTTATTTATATGGTTCATTCCCTTAATTATTCCTTTTTCAAAAATCATTTTCTTCTTAAATTAATTAAATGCACAAATTAAGTAATTTGTCATTTAGTTAATTTCCCTCTTTCATTTAAATTTGAATTTTTAATTCAAATTGTCACATGTCTCCGTATTTCTCTAACTTCTTTCCACCTCACCTGCCACTTCACCATGTGTCACATGAAATTAAATTTTTCTAATTTGTAAAATGAGAATTTTCATTAACAACCTGCATCAAATTTGAAACCACCTTGGACACATGGCTTCTCTTTTCCTCTGATTCTCTTCAACACTTGGCAAGGTGTTCTCTTAAAGGGAACCACCTCCATGATTCTCTCCAACCTCTTTGTGCTCCACCGTTGATGCCTCAGGATCATGATCTCAACTGTCCATCTTTGCCACCTCAGCCCAAGCTTAGAAAATCTATAAATAGAAGGCAATTCTATAGTTTTTCAAGGAGAATTTAATTACAAACTTATGCTACAGAAATCTTAGTGCGATTTGAGAACATTGTAGTTAGTATTTAGCATTTTAGTTCATAGTTGCATTATCATGGAACTTTTAGTTTTAGTATCTTTCCTTGTTGCATCATCTTACTTCATTTTACTTAGAATTACATCTTTAATCACAATCATCTTAGTGTCATTTAAATACAACAACATCACCATCTAGACTTTGACCCCCACCATGCACGAAAAATTCAATTTTTGTGTTGAAATCCAATTTTAGCCTAGGAACCCTAATGTAACATATTGTTCTACCAACCTCCCTACCATGGCAAGGTGTTTAACAACTAGAGTCAATTTACTTGGTCCCCAAAGGATCTTTCCCACCATTTTATGAGTTTAACCCATGCCCTAATACGCCATAACTAGTTTACCATTAATGAGGAGGATTTGCATATCAAATAAGTGTCTCCCTCCATGCCTTATAATTATAAAAAGTAATCTTGGGTCGTGATTACATACACGATTCTGTTGCAAAAAATGTGCCTCAACTTGCTGGCTTGAACCTTTGTTAAGGACAAGGATGAGTTGGTGGTTTGTTTCTATCAGTGTAGCTTGTTACTATCGGTGGAACCCGATCGTTAGTCTCAATGAGAGAATGATAAACACTGTATCAATGTGACTTGGGGTCATCGGTGGAACTCTTCACCGAGCTACGCCGATGGACCAATGGCAGACGAAAGTGACTTGGATTCCGACGGCAGTGGGGACCACAGCAAAAAGGTGATCCTGATCTACGGTTGCGATGTGATTAATCCAACGGTGCTCATTTATTTCGTGCTCCTTTGTGGTGAGGACTGATAGACTCTTGTGAATCAAGCAAAATTGACTGAGTGTTTGACACTTGTCAGCTTAATTGACGATGCTCGCTAGTCTCGTGCCTCTTATGGTGGGTCCCGAGTGACTCATGAGGGGTGTGCCAGCTTCGAACATATGCCATTGTGTTAAGCCTTTTTCGAGAGACTTATTGGGAATATTGTAGATTCCCTTTTGATTCTCTAAAATTACACAAGCAATGTACGCGTGTCTTGGTGAGCTCTGGCGATCGAACGGTTACCGTCATACCGCGGTGGTCGTTAGGCCATGCCACAGTAGTGCAGTGTATGGACCACCATACCATGGAGGCTTGGACTATGACAAGCAGTAACGTAATAGGTGGAGCTCGGGGCACAACTGGCCGGTCTGACTCGATAGTCAAGGTGATGGACGAATGGCGTTACGACATGTGGCGCGATATCACTCATTGATTTTACATCACTATTGTAAATCAACGATTAATTGGCCGAAAGATTTATTCTTTGAAAGAGATATATTTGCATTAAACATATATTTTGACTCGGTGCAGATATGATATATTCTTGGTAGCCGTTTAATGTTGGCGGCTCGATGCGTGCTGTAGGGCGATGTAATCAGAGATGAGGGAAGCTTGTCAGTGGGGTAATTAAATACCCTGATGGTTGTTGGTTGGATATAGGGGAGTTGAGCAACTACAAAGTGTGTGTGTTTGAATGATATGTATAGAGCATTGCAATCATGAACACATAGACACACATAACATAAAAAGATGTGAACCTGTGGTGGTCGTTAGGCTGGGGTGGCCAAGAGGCTGGCAGAGAGAGTCGATTGGTCAGATGAAATGAATCTGCACTGTATGTGAGAACATTATAACAGTGCGAGGATTCTATTTTGTGTTGTTGCCTATATTTTCCAAATGGGACAAGATGTAACTCCTGTAAAGGCTATGAGATTGAGATTGTATTGTAACTCTGTCTGTTGTTGAATAATATAATGGCTTGATCTTTTGGAGGGTGGGGTTTTTTTACCCGAAAGGGTTTTCCCCACATATATCTATGTGTTCATTAGTTTGTCTTCCATGTTGTTAGATTCTATGTTTTGAATTTGTGCATATGTTTTGAATCTGGTTTTGTCTTCATGTACTTTTCTTAGAAGGATCAATGGGGAAATCAACTGTGCCAGTTTTCACTTTATGGCATAGTAGTACGTGTCTTTGAGGAAATTTGAAGGAATTAAAATCATTGAAGGCACTTTTGTTCTTAGATGTCTCATTCTAAGTTGACCCGTTCTTTCCCATCAAGTGGTATTAGAGCCTTCTCCTGGTTGCCGGTTTTGGGTATCTCTCTTGTGAAGATTTCCTAGTCTATCGGACTTGAGGAAATCTGGAGGAATTGGTTGATGATTGATTATTTTTTATGAGTAAAAGTTCCTACTCTTTTGGGACAACACACAATGTTTAAGACATTGAAGATGGAGAATCTGGAGTTGATCATATTGTGGCGACGTGGTTTGAGGCTCCTGTTTGGCAACAAATGATCGTGATACAAGGGGTGTGAGTTTATACTTATGGTTGTGTTGCAACAAAGCATGGTTCATATTGGGTGTCTATGTGAGGGGCTCCCTGATGGTATGGAGATGCTTGGGTTGTTATTTATCCATTGGAGTATTGTGCTTATGCTGGGTGTTCTAACTTGGCATTGAAGGCGTTGTTCACTGTTACCCTGATTGCATAAAGGCTATGAAGTTGATCTTTGGGTGGTTTGAAAACTTCTGAATAGCCTGGCTCTCTCGTATGCTTGTGGATGAGTGTGGTTTTGGAATTGGTTTGAAATGGGCCTGGAGCTCCTATATTACCTGTATCTTGTACTAGCAAGTTTCAGTTTCATGTTCTTTGGCTCTGAAGGTTTTCTATAGATTTTACTAAAAAGTCTAAGATGCATATTCATGTTATTTTTCATTGTTCTGGTTAACCATGATGGTTGTGTGAAGACTCTTGGATCGTCAAAATGTGCAGTGGATATGGATGTGCATGGGTGTTTTGGAAACATGGTGGTTTTGCAAGTTTTACACGGTCAAGGAAAACTTGTGGTTATGTGGAGCTGTTGTTAAGCTATTTCCTAGACCCTAGCTTTTGGGGTGTGACTGGATGAGATAGTTACAGTTCGACATGGTTTGAGGAGGTGTGATGTCTTCTCTGCATGGGAGTGTTGTTATGTGTTTTTTCACTCAAAATTCTTGTGGTGTTGCTTGCTGGTTTCCTAGTCTATGGTACTTGAGTTGTGGACATGATTGGAAATTTTGATTTGGTTTTGATCTGGTGTTTGAGTCAAGTTTGTTTACATTGTTGTTCTCTTTGAGATCTCAGTTTTGCAGTTTCCTTTGCGATGATGGGTTTGTATTGTTGTTGTGATTAATCTCTGAGTTATGCGGTTGGTGGATTAGCTACCCATTGGCTGCAGTGAGATAACTTGGGAGTGGACTGTCTATATCCATGAGGTTGCTTCAGTGGTGGTGCAGATCTGTTAGCTAGCCTTGTCTATGGTCACTTGTGCATTGGCGTGGTTGCTTCTGGATGAGAGGATGGATGGTGTTGAGTACCTGAATAGTCTGTTATGGGGACCTGTAGCATGTGTATCATGATGTCATGGAGAGCTTGATACACATTATAGTGTAAGCTTTTGACAGTGATGGTGTGGTCTGCGTAGTTTGGAGATCTTTGTATTATTTGACATTGTTGTTAGATGGACATGCTGTCAATTGTACCAAGAGGTTTTTCAGACCAGCAGATGTCTAGTCATGATGTTTGGAAAGATCAGATGTCATGGTTCAGTGGGAGCTTTAGCAGTGACTGTGGATTCATCATTTGGTGGTGAATGATCTTCTTGGGTGTTGCAGATGTTACTAGGAGGGATTCTTATATCATGTTGCTGCAGAAGAGTTCTTTCGCATTATCAGGAACACTGGTTGAGGATGTACAACATATTGAAACCATGGAGGACGTTTGGAGTCTTTGGCTAAGATGTTGGTGGTTCTTGACAGGTGATGTTGGTTTAGAGTTTGTTTGCTTGATTTCATTTATACTCTTGCTTGAGCATTAGAGTTCTAGCATGTTGCGTTTCTCTTGAGACCATAGTTTGTTCACTTGAAGCATGGTATCTCCTAAGGGGGATTAGTAGATCATGATGTCATGATAAGTTCCTATTATCAGATGTTTGGAGCTTTGACAGTGGTTTGGTAATTCTCTATGTTCTGAGTACATTGGTCATATGCTTGAGAAATTCTTGGTAGTGCAGTAGTGCAGTTTGGATTTTAGCATGAGATGATCGATTGATGGTGATCATGGATACATGGAGAATGAGGTGAGGCTATGTTTTCTCATGAGATGAGAAATGTGTTGTTTTCAACTGAAATTTCAAGTAGCCTACATATTGGTTGGATGTGAGTTCAACATAGATCAATGAGGAGATTGCTCTTGGATGAGTCATTGTGGCTTGTATATCTTGGAGGAGCATTTTATTTTCCCACTCTTGGTCTACTCGGTAGTGAAGTCTAGTTGAGAGGTATTTTCCCATTATATCTTTTAGATGTGTTTTACGCTTAATCTTTCATAGATATGGATCTTGAATTGTTGTTTTAAGATTCTGGAGGATTCATAATGGAAGGTGGACAACATAGATTATCTCCTTGAGCTTTTGTGTTATACCATCTTTTGATGAGAACTAGTAGGAGATAGTTATATGGTTTAGTTTGATCTTCTTTGAGAGGCTTTCCTTTGGATGGGAAGGAGATCATACTTGACTCAACTGGCATTTAGAAGAGTATGTAGGAGGATGCTACATGTTATGATTTATAGTTTCTCTTTAGTACGGTTATTCTTCCTGTATGTTTGATATCATATGACTTTAGATGTGAGATGTCTATGTGGAGCCGTGATGGTCACTAGTTTTTGGTCATGTGTTGTCACTTGGGTAATGACATGGAGGTTCTTGTGCCTCTATCTTCTATCAGATATGGAGAACTTGGAAGAACTCTGGAAGACTATTGTGAGAGATGTTGCTTGTAGCAGTTGGTTGTAGGTTGTGCATATCATTATGGATGTTCCTTGGTACTACATGGTTACATTTTCTATATGCTAAAATTGGTAGACTTCGTTATGCCATTGTTCTTTAAGATGTGGCGTTACCCATGTAGTGGGAGTACCTGTATGTGTTTGTTCTTCTTGACTGGTTGGCGCATGGTGCTTGTATCTGGGGTTGATGGGTTGGCTATGCTGCTAGCATGAGTTTACTAATGTGGATACCTTGAAGGTAAGGATGATTGGATGTACTAGCACTTACTATGGGTGCTATTTTCAATCACATGGGTTTGATCAGTTGGATGGCTGCAGTTAGTGTTCTGGTTGTTTTTCTAACTAGTGTTCTATCTTGTTTTTGGAGAATGGTTG
Source organism: Sequoiadendron giganteum (assembly GCA_007115665.2). NCBI lineage: Eukaryota > Viridiplantae > Streptophyta > Pinopsida > Cupressales > Cupressaceae > Sequoiadendron > Sequoiadendron giganteum. Next base: position 102,719,936 of record CM021101.1, read on the forward strand.
AAGGCTATGTTTGGTTGCATTGCTTGATAGCTGGTTATAGTTGGATACCTGGTTAAGCTGTAGATTGTCTGATAGAATGTTATTTGTGGAAACACGTTTGGTTGGGTGTCCTAGGTGTTGTTACATAGGGTTTGAACTAGAGGGGCCTAAGATCTTCATTATGTTTGTGATTGAGAGCTTTGAATATGTTGCAGTGTTGCTTTTGTATGGCTGGTAAGCATGATGGAGTGGTGGTAATGTGATTCCTTTTTCATCTGTAGGATCCGATGCTTGTGTTCTTGAGACTGGTGTCTTGGTTGGAGCGTGAAAGCATTGTGTTAGATTCTTGAGTTCGAGTGTGGAGGAGGCCAGTAAGTCTTTGTCAAGTGGGAGATTGTTGGAAAAAAATGTGCCTCAACTTGCTAGCTTGAACCTCTGTTAAAGGACAAGGATGAGTGCTCAATGTTGGTGGTTTGTTTCTATCGGTGTAGCTTGTTACTATTGGTGGAACCCAATCGATAGTCTCAACGATAGAACGATAAACACTGTATCGATGTGACTTGGGGTCATTGGTGGAAATCTTCATCGGGCTATGTCAATGGACCGATGGCAATCGAAAGTGACTTAGATTCCGAAAACAGTGGGGACCACAAAAAAAGGTCATTCTGATCTACGGTTGTGATGTGATTAATCCAACGGTGCTCGTTTATTCCGCACTCCTTTGTGGTGAGGACCAACAGACTCTTGTGAAGCAAGCGGAATTGACTGAGCGTTTGACACTTGTCGACTTAATTAATAGTGCTCGCTAGTCCCGTGCCTCTTGTGGTGGGTCCCGAGTGACTCATGAGGGGTGTGCCGGCTTCGAACACATGTCATTTTGTTAAGCCTTTTTCAGGAGACTTATTGGGAATATTATAGATTCCCTTTAGATTCTTCAAAATTACACAAGCAGTGTATGCGTGTCTTGGTGAGCTCTAGCGATCGGATGGTTACCGCCATATTGCAGTGGCCATTAGGCCATGCTGCGGTAGTGCAGTGTGTGGACCACTATAGCGTGGAGGCTCTAACTACGACAAGCGATAGCATAGTAGGTGGAGCTCAGGGCACAACTGGCCGGTCTAACTCGACAGTCAAAGCGATGGACGAATGGCATTACAACATGTGGCACGATATCACTCATTGATTTTACATCGTTGTTGTAAATCAACGATTAATTGGCCAAAAGCTTTATTCTTTGAAAGTGATATATTTTCATTAAATGTATATTCTGACTCGGTGCAGATATGATATATTCTTGGTAGCCATTTAATGTTGGGCGGCCTGATGCGTGTTGCAAGGCAGTGCAATCAGAGATGAGGGAAGCTTGTCAATGGGGTAATTAAATACCTTGATGGCTATTGGTTGGATATAGGGGATTTGAGCAATTACAAAGTGTGTGTTTTCGAATGGTATGCATAGAGCATTGTAACCGTGAACATCGAGACACACAGAACATAAAAATATGTGAACCTGTGGTGGCCGTTAGGTTGGGCTGGCCGAGAGGCTGGCAGAGAGAGTCAACTAGTGAGATGAAGTGAATCTGCACTGTATGTGAGAACATTGTAACAGTGCAAGGATTCTGTTTTGTGTTGTTGCCTGTATTCTCCAGATGAAACAAGATGTAACTCCTATAAAGGCTATGAGCCTGAGATTGTATTGTAACTCTGTCTGTTGCTGAATAATACAATGGCTTGATCTTTTGGAGGGTGGGGTTTTTTTTACTCGAAAGGGTTTTCCCATGTATATCTATGTGTTCATTAGTTTGTCTTCAATGTTGTTAGATTTTGTGTTTTAAATCTATGCATATGTGTTGAATTTGGTTTTGTTTGCATGTACTTTTCTCAGAAGGATCAATGGGGAAATCAACTGTGCCAGTTTATGCTTTATGGCATAGTAGTATGTGTATTTGAGGCAATTTGAAGGAATTAAAATTGCTGAAGGCACTACTATTCTTAGATGTCTCGTTCTAAGTTGACTCATTCTTTCCCATCAGATTCAAGGAAATTTCACACCTGAATATATGGATGACCATTGCAAGATGCCAATTAGAAAAATTTCAAGTTTTTATATCTCACTTACCCTCTTATGTTGGTTGTAGATCTTCAGGAGTTCCATGTGTGTTGGCACTTACCACCCTTGAGATGCAACCTACATGATCTATATATACAAGTTCATTCCATGTGAAATGGAGGAAAATTGGTGCTTTTTATTAAGATGGGGGTTCACTAATAATTTATTATAAATAAAAAGGGGAAAATGGGGTATAATGCACCTATCTCCCTCTATCTCATTAGGAAAAAGATACCCTTTAAGGCAAGATTAACTTTTGGCGCTTAGGTGAGTCAACCTTGAAGGACATCTTGTTATTTTCCTTATGATCTAGGATGGGGAAGATCTGCTAAAACAAAACTTTTGGGAGAAAGATTAAAAATAGTAAATAAACCCCAAAATGCAAAGTAACACTTGAGATCAGAAGATTAAACCTTAATCTAATGAAACCTACAACTTTCTGGCAGATCTAGGAAGGTTAAGTATTTTTGCACCTTTCACCAAAATGTCGTTGTTGGGTGTCCTCTGGGACTCATTCACCAAAGGGAAAATGGGTCCAACTACAAGGGTTGAAAAACTTCTTTCATAGTCCTCTGGTCCTATGTTTGCACTCTCGATTCCTCTGGGTTTCACAGTCAGAAGTTTGGAAATAAATTCTAAAATTGAGTTTTTGTGGCTTGATGACAACTTTTACAACTTTTCCAATTTTTCTCTTTAATATATCTTCAATCCTTCTTCAACTTAAGATCTGTAAAACACACAAGAGGGAAAATTTGTTTGTGGTGAATGGGTTTTGCCTTGGTCAAACCCTGTTTTAGTAATTAAACCTTGAATAGAAACAACAAAACATGAAAGGAATGATGAATGAACAAGTGCTATGTTGCAACTCACCAAACCCTTGATTTGAAACCCTTGAAGGACTGAAACTTAGTAGATCTCTCCAAGGTCTTGATCTTGCATGCAATGGCTTGATTGATGATGTGATCTTAATGCTCGAATCTTGATTTGAATGCTTGAAACCTACATCATAATGTTAGCTCCAAAAACATGCATGATGCTTGACAACTTTGAAATGATGCTTGAGATCTTGAATGCTATAAAAAAATACTTGAGAAATCTACTCTTGAACACCTTTGACAATAATCCGAGCTCTTGAAAATCTAACTTGCTTCTCTAGTTTTGAATTGATATAAAGACCTTGCTTTTATAGGTAATTTTCTAATTTCCTGAAAATTAAACATTACAAGCCGACACTTAAAACCTGAATTTAGGACTTTAAGATGCCGCCAAAAACATGTTTAAAATTTAAATTTGTGATCTTAAGGAGGACCCATTCACCCTGACTTAAATAATTAGGACCTATTCATTTCAGGGTGATAAAAATAATAAATTCATTAATTAAATCATACTCCCCTTTCAAAAATTGTAATTAATTAGGCTTGTAAATGTAAAATTTAGGCAATTAGAGGCTTATTTAATTCCAATTTATTAAGGGACCCAAACATAGTGTGAAAATATAAAGGAGTACATTTTCTAACACTACATTTAGCCCCCACTTTAGTGAGAGGATGAGCCCTACGCTCAAACCCACACTAAAGTAGTCAAACAAGCATCGATAGAGGTCTAATTGTACCACTATTGGAAAGATAAGACAACAAAGGTTAAGGAGAATGATCAAGCCCTCAAGATCTAAGATCTCACGACAAACCAACAAAGGCACAAAGAGACACATGCTTATGTTTAAGTATGCAACAACAAGACAAAATACACAAGCATACAATGCCAAAATTAATGAGAGAAGAGGAAGAGGAGGGTGGATCAAGCCTCGACTATTTGTCCAATTGGTATGGATCAAGCCTTAGTTGTTTGTCCAAAGACGTTCACAAGTGGAAACCTGTTGTCCACTATGCAAACAAAATGCGCTCACATAGGCTAATGAAATTGGTTGTCCACTAGGTGAGCCCCAAAAAGAGGCTAATGGGAAGTCGTGCCAAGTATAGGCTCCCATTGTAGTAACCATATCAAATTTATACCTCTTGATAACTTTGATATGGGGCCACATAAATGGTAACAAGGCTATCAAGTTGTGTTATGCTAGGCACTCATGAAAAAGGCTCCACTGGCAAGCAAGTTGTGTTATGCTTGGTGGCCTGGAAAAATATAAAGGCTCCACTAGCAAGCAAGTTGTGTTATGATTGGTGGCCTTGATACATTAAATAGGATATTCAAAGGGGTTTTTCTTAGTTCATGAAAGGTCTCACCTTAGGGAACATTGTGCTTCATGTCTCCAAGAGAGGACTAGTCGAGGATAAAAGATTCACAACTTAGGGAATGCAATCCATAGTATTACTAATAAGAGAAATGTCATATGCTCAGAAAGGTCATAAAATTGAAGGACATCAAACCAAATGAAACCACCAACAACACATATCATGTGAAGTAAGAAGATTTCACTTAGAAGCAAACAATGAGTAGGGGCGTGTATGCCCCCACTTTAAAGAAATTACTAAACACCATGTTGTGAGAAATTAATTTAAAGTAGATTATGATAAATGCCAATACATGAGAGCTTTATTCGGAAAGCCCTACATAAAACATATGTTTCCAAGTAGAGCTACATCATGAAAGGAGGGTTTCCCCCCATATACAATCCTAAGATAACACATAAGGGATCCATGGATTTAGGGTCAATGTTTGTCATTGTTAGAGAAATATAATCGAGCTTGAAACCATCATAAAATTCCTCAAATAACTCATGGAACAATGAGCACAAAGATAAAATGACACATAGAGAGAAAAAAAAGGGAAGCTTTTGGGTCAACATGGAAGGAACCATGAGAGGTCGTTCAACCAATTTATCTTTAGCTTTATAAACTTGTTTGATCTTAGGACAATGAGACTTATTTGGTTATTGCTTGGTCTTTTGTAGGAAATAGGTGAAGGATTTATCATGGGTTGGTCTTGGTTACTTGAAAGGGCTTTGGGTTTAATCATGGTTTTGTCAATGATAAGAAGCTTAACCATAGGTTGAGGCATGTTGCTAAAGGATAATTATGCTATATGATTTGCCTTAAACTTTTGATAAGATTTGAAAAAGAAGTCCTCGCGAGGCTTAATAGGTTCGGGCCAAAATAAATCCAATGAGAAATTCCCACGACAAGACACGAGATTAAAGCCACTATGGAGCATAGTAAATATATCATTGCCAAATAGAAACTTTAAATATTTATGCACTATCGACGGGATGACATCCATGGAGCATAGCCATGGGTAACTAAGCTTCTCATGGAATTGGTCCAACGACAGGATGATGGAGAATGAAACATTCAATTTTTTTGGTCCAACTTGTAAAGGAAGAGTGATAGAACCTATCGTAGGGCAAGCAAAACCATTATGCATTTTGATCCATTCTTTTGGTTGTTTGTAAGAATCTTGATAAAATTCATGCACAAATAAGAATTCCTTGGTGATCACATTCTCTACACACATGGGATCAATTAATATCCCATTAGTAGGCTTTCCATTGATTCTTCCAACTATGTAAAGAGGACCATTAGGTGCTCATATAATTATGTCATTTGTGAGAAAGCAATGTCAAGGGGCATTTTGGTTTGGCCCTTACAAGGTTGCACATAAATGAAGCCGACCATACACTATGTGTCGTCCTCATTGTCATTATTTGTTTCTTCGATTTTGTCAACATTCATCACATCATTCTTGGCATCATTAGCTTTCACAAAAGAGACATTATTATTTGGCATTGGATTGGTAAAGATTTTCAAATTTTAGTTTGGTGGGGCAACAAACTTATTTCCTTGATCATTAACACCACCAATCTGGATGTGATTAGAATCAATGAGGTCTTGCACAACATGTTTAAGACGCTTAAATTGTTCCGTATCGTGTCCATCTTGTCGGTGATAATGGAAAAAGGAATTTGAGTTAAAGTTTGGAGGTAAGGGCTTAGTTGTGTTGATGGCTCTAACATGAGGTAAGGTAACTAAGTTCTTACTTATAAGTTGCAACATGATGGAGTGAAGGGTATCAAGTAAAGGGATAAATTGTCTACTCCTCTCCCTAAATGGATATGGATTGTAATTTTTATAGTAGCCACTTCTGTGTTAACATTTTGATTTGTTTGAAGTGTATTTATTTGTAAAAGCCTTTATTTTGTTTCTTGAAAGGTTGGAAATTGTTGTAGGGCACAACTTCAGCTTTTTTAGAATTGTTAGAAAGAGTTTTTGTTTCATGATGACTAACCAAATGCTAATAGTCATGAAATTTCATGCACAAGTGTGTAAAGGAGTGAAACTTCAACATCTCAAGTTTAGCTTAAATATTGGTATGAAAATTTGATCCGGTGGATATTTTCAGTGAAAATTGAAGTGTCTCATTTCTCTCCAGAATCAGCACCATCAAAAAGAGCTCGACGTCTTGATTCCAACGCAACTTGAACGGAGCAAAAAGGAGTCCGTTTGCGCAAGTTATGGCCAGTCAAACCTTGGGTCAAACTGGAATCAGAGGGCGTCCAGGAAGTGGAAAAAAATGATGTCATCAAAAGTTGTCGAAGTTGGCATCATTGCGAAGAGCCCGTCACAAGCTTTCCAATGGTGTTCATTTCGTCGAAATCCGACATCGGAGGCTCAAGATATAGCTGGTCAAAGTTTCAGGTTGACTTGGTGGACTGAAGGTACAGTGATGATGTCAGCATCCGTACATGATGACATCAGCATATGTGCAGATCAAAATGGACCAATCCGCGGTTGACACGTGTCATCCGTATGATGATGTCAGCATCCAGATGGCAGACACGTCGGCATCTCTATCAGCGAATCAAACGTCGCCATGTGGCACCTCCTCGGATGCCACGTGGCCTCACGGTTTCTCTCCTCCATCCGGCGGTTTGAGTTGATAAGTTTGTTTTAAAAATGTGTGTGGACGGATTCGAACTCCCAACCGCCCATTTTCGAAACTCCCGCGTAGCCGTTGCACCAAACGTAGCGGGCTTTGCTATACATGTGCGTCGGTTTGTTTTGTTATTTGAAAAATTGGCATATTTCTATTTAAAAGCTAGCCGGCGGGTTTGGAACCCCGAACCAGCCGGGTATCAAAATCAATACTCACCGTTCGACCACCGATAGGAGTTTAATATTTTGTGGAGTTTGTTTTGTTTTGTTAAGGTTTTGTTGGCCGAACCTTAACCAAATGGCTTATTAAGCCATAAACATTTTAAACTACCTCTAACAATCTAAACCAAAAGCTAAATGGAGATATCAGAGGAGTTGTACGAGCTGTTAGAGGGGGTTAGGCATTAATTTTGATTGTTAAGCCTAATTAGGCTAATTTTATGTATAAAAGGGGGTGTGAGGTGAGAGTTGAAGGAAGTTTTTTTTTCAGGTGATGAAGTTTTTTTCAGGTGATACGAAGAGAGGTGCTGGAGATTTTTCAAGCCATTTTTGTACATTGGAGTATTGTTATGCTGCCAAAGTGCTAGAAGAAATGGTCTTGGTGCAATTTTGTAATTGATTTGGAGATTAATCGGATCGGTCTCTCTATTGGAGTGGACACGGAGACGTAGTCACGTTTGTGACGAACTCCGTTACCAATTTGTTTGCATCTCTTTCTCCATTCTTTTCTCTCATTCTATTGATATCACCTTGTCATTTTAATTATTTCCATAAGTTAATTTTGATGTTATTAACTTGGAATAATCACTGTAAAAGTTAAGCATTCAATTCTGCAATCTAGTCTAGATCCTAATCAGATCAAGTGGTACCAGAGCTCAGTTGACTATTATTGCAGTTGTTTTCTTGAATGCTAACGAGATCCAAGATTCAGAAGGGTGAAGGCAAGCTTGAAGACTTTGATCCTGAGATCGGGAAGCGAAGAAGTTTTCTGAAAATGTCTGTGTCTGGAATGGAGGTTCCTAAAGAAATCAGTGAGCAGGAATTCAGAAGAGCATTCCTCGAGATGAAGGCTAAGGTGGACATTCTTTTCCAAGAAAGACAAGAACGGAAGGAACATGAAGGAGGTTCGTCGAAGGAAGATGTTCATGAAGACAAGAAAGGGAAACAACATGGAGATGGTGGCAAGCAACCAGATCACCCCTATTCTTCTTCTCCTCCCTCTTCTCCTTCTCCTTCTTCTCCATCTTCTCCTCATTCTACTTCTTTTAATCCTTTCAAGAGTGGGTATAAGCCTAAAATTAAATTGGATGTAAAATTTGATTTACCAAAGTATTGTGGTGAACTTAATGCTGAAAAATTGGATGATTGGATTCAGCAAGTAGAAGTCTACTGTAGAGTCCAGAACCTATTAGATGATGTTGATAGGATCCAATTAGCTACTCTTCGGTTAGGAGGCACAGCCTTAACCTGGTGGGAGAGTAAGTCTAAGGCAGAAGTTTCACAACATGGTAGAGTCAGTTTAACTTGGGCAGAGTTTGTTAATGCTCTTAAGAAGCAGTTTTATCCCCTAGGACATATGCAACAGTTAATGATGGACTGGAAAATGTTTAGGCAAGGGAAAGGTCAAACTGTCCAAGAGTACACCCATGAATTCAGGAAAAAGGCTATTGCTTTGAATGTTCCTTTGTACACCCAGGACACTTTGTTGAAGTACATAGGAGGTCTACATTCCTATCTTAGGCATTCTATTTTGGTTTTGAATCCTAACAACTTGGATGAAGTTTGTGTCCAAGCTACCCACTTAGAGTCAAGGGGTAAAGGATCTTTTATTGATAAGTTTGATAAATCTGTAAAGAAATCTTCTAAAGTTGTAGAGACAGGGAAAGGAAAGAAGACAGCTACAGTTAAGAAGGATGATAAACTTTCTTGCTCTCATTGTGACAAGAAGGGTCATGATGAAGAACATTGTTGGAAGTTGCATCCCGAATTGAAGCCTAAGTGGGCTCAAAAACGTAATCAGAAACAGAAAGGTAAGGAGAAAGCCACAAATGTTGTTATGGATCTTGGTTCTGATTCAGATGATGAAACTAAGATAACAGCTATGGGTATGAAAGGTAAAGCTCCTACTTTCAGTGTTTCCTTTGATAGTTGTGCTTCTACTTCTACAGTTAATGATTTCTCTAAAGATAAAAAAAGGAATGAGCTTTTTCATTTAAGGGTTGTTGCTAAGAATAGTAAAATTGATGCACTCATAGATAGTGGTTCTCAAGTTAATATGATTTCAGAAAGTGTTGTAAAGAACTTGGGATTGAAAACTACATTGCATAAGAAACCTTATCCACTAGGTTGGATTTGTGAAAATGATAAGTTGCAAGTAACAAGACAATGCACTTTGAGATTCACAATCACTAGTAAATTTGTGGATGAAGTACAGTTTGATGTGGTTCCACTGGATATCTGTGGGATAGTGCTTGGTAGCCCTTATTTATATGACAGGAAAGCTATTTTCTACAGGGAAAAGAATCATTATCATTTGTTTAAAGATGGCATCCAGTATATTGTACATTCTCACAGGATTAAGACTGATCGTTCTTTTGCAAACACAGGGCAGTTAAAGAGGGTAATTAATGCAAGTAAAGAGTTAACTCTTATGTCTGTCAGTACAGGTGGTTCTACACTTGAACTTGGAGTAGCTAACCAGGGTCAGATGTTGCAGGATGCACTTGCAGTACAGCATGAGAAAAGGATGCTTGAAAGCATTGATGAATCCTTGGGTAAAAATGTTACTGTTGTGAAGGATCGATGTGTTGTTGACTTATTCTCTTTCATTTCTGCATTATTGTTCAGCTTGATGCTAGTCAATTTTTGTTGGTTAGTGGCTACGACAGTTGATGTAGAAGCTTATGGAAGTGATAGAATAATGTTTATGATCAACAATGTTGTTGCAGTCTTCATTTTGCTTGTGAGCCAGGTATGCAAATGTACAGAAGATACAGGACAAGTGGGGAGGCCAAGTCCTCACTTAATGTCAGAATGAATGTCACTTTTGGAGGTCCAAAAGGTCTTCAGTGGGGAGGCCTGATCCGGTGGATATTTTTAGTGAAAATTGAAGTGTCTCATTTCTCTCCAGAATCAGCACCATCAGAAAGAGCTTGACGTCTTGATTCCAACGAAACTTGAACGGAGCAAAAAGGAGTCCGTTTGCGCAAGTTATGGCCAGTCAAACCTTGGGTCAAACTGGAATCAGAGGGCATCCAGGAAGTGGAAAAAAATGATGTCATCAAAATTTGTCGAAGTTGGCATCATTGCGAAGATCCCGTCACAAGCTTTCCAACGGTGTTCATTTCATCGAAATCCGACATCGGAGGCTCAAGATACAGCTGGTCAAAGTTTTAGGTTGACTTGGTGGACTGAAGGTACAGTGATGACGTCAACATCCGTACGTGATGACATCAGCATATGTGCAGATCAAAATGGACCAATCCGCGGTTGACACATGTCATCCGTACGATGATGTCAACATCCAAATGGCAGACACGTCGGCATCTCTGTCAGCGAATCAAACGTCGCCATGTGGCACCTCCTCGGCATGCCACGTGGCCTCACGGTTTCTCTCCTCCATCCGGCAGTTTGAGTTGATAAGTTTGTTTTAAAAATGTGTGTGGACGGATTCGAACTCCCAACCGCCCATTTCCGAAACTCCCGCATAGCCGTTGCACCAAACGTAGCGGGCTTTGCTATACATGTGCGTCGGTTTGTTTTGTTATTTGAAAAATTGGCATATTGCTATTTAAAAGCTAGCCGGCGGGTTTGGAACCCCAAACCAGCCGGGTATCAAAATCAATACTCACCGTTCGACCACCGATAGGAGTTTAATATTTTGTGGAGTTTGTTTTGTTTTGTTAAGGTTTTGTTGGCCGAACCTTAACCAAATGGCTTATTAAGCCATAAACATTTTAAACTACCTCTAACAATCTAAACCAAAAGCTAAATGGAGATATCAGAGGAGTTGTACGAGCTGTTAGAGGGGGTTAGGGATTAATTTTGATGGTTAAGCCTAATTAGGCTAATTTTATGTATAAAAGGGGGTGTGAGGTGAGAGTTGAAGGAAGTTTTTTTTTTGAGGTGATGAAGTTTTTTTCAGGTGATACGAAGAGAGGTGCTGGAGATTTTTCAAGCCATTTTTGTACATTGGAGTATTGTTATGCTGCCGAAGTGCTAGAAGAAATGGTCTTGGTGCAATTTTGTAATTGATTTGGAGATTAATCGGATCAATCTCTCTATTGGAGTGGACCCGGAGACGTAGTCACGTTTGTGACGAACTCCGTTACCAATTTGTTTGCATCTCTTTCTCCATTCTTTTCTCTCATTCTGTTGATATCACCTTGTCATTTTAATTATTTCCATAACTTAATTTTTATGTTATTAACTTGGAATAATCATGTAAAAGTTAAGCATTCAATTATGCAATCTAGTCTAGATCCTAATCAGATCAAAATTGGCTGTAAACATTCTTTGAAGGTCAACTTCAGAAATCTTAATTTTTATTTGTGAGTAAAACAATTGGTATTGTGCTATGAAATTAATGACATTTTCATCTTTGTTTTGTTTATAGTGCATTAAATCCACTAAGGTCATCTTAGGACCCATGTGCACTTGGAAATGATTAAGAAAGGCCCATCAACAATTTCATTGAATGAACTAATTGAGATATTTAGTAAAGAACAAAACCACTCCAAGGTAGTGTCTTTCAAGAATCTAGGGAAAATTTTAGCCAAGAATTTATCCTAAAAAATGAAGTCACTACATAAGGTTATGTATACTGAGACATGGTTATTAGGGTCTCTTTTTCCACCACATTTCTCAAATCTAGGAATCTTTATGCCTTGTGGAATTTTTGCTCTCAATATCTCCAAGGATAAAGGGTTTATTTTGACATATTATGAAGGTTGGCCATTTTGATATTGGTTCAATGTAGCAATTTTTTGTTGGAGGGATGATTTTTTTTGTAGGAGTCGATTAAGGACATGATCATTGTTTGTGTTTTGACATGGAGGTGAATAAGGTGGAGGTGTATATGTAGTCATAGGGCAAGTGAATTGTAATTTTGTGAGGGGAGATGGATTAGGAGATATGATATTTGAATGCACAAAGCTGAAGGGATTTCTAGTGGAAATACCTAAGGTGGTATTGACATTGCTAGTAGGTTGTTTAGTTGTTTTAACAGTTGGATTAGTGTAATTAGGAATAGAGGTCATAGTTATGGAAGGAGGAATTGGATTTCCACCTGGACTTTGAGTTAACCCCAAAGTTTGAGCATGACTAGTCATTATAAGGACATGTTTATCAATAATATGAGCTAGGCTATGAACAATCTCTATTCCTTGTTCAGTATCAAGCATTTTCCTCATGTTATCTATTACGAGAATTGCAATACCAATAATGTATTCAGAACTCACAAAGTTTTTCAATTTCTCTAAATATTCATCCATTTGTTTTAGTTATTCTTGAGGTACATTAGCAACCATTGTGTCAACATCAGTCACATTGTTTGCAGGTAGGGTGGTCATGGGAAATGAAGTATCAAAGCTATGGTCCATAGTGGGTTGACTAGTATCAACACTATGAGTGAAAGAGTTGGAAAACTCAAGATCCACAACGATTGTGGGAACCTGGGATGGCATGAGTCTCGAACTACGTCTCACAGTATTGGTAATAGGACACTAGGTTGTGAAGCTCATACAAGTTTTACCAAACCTACATGCACCCGAAATGGAGAATAGCTTCTAGATAGTAATGCAATCAAACACCCTAGAATATGAAGTGCAATGTATGTATGTAAAAAGAGAGCAATTTTCAGATTAAATAAACAAGATAATTTTATGATTATGCTATGAAAAAACCTAAAAATGATGTCTTTTAATTTGAATTTTGATTTCCAAACAATGCACTCAATTAAACCAATTAAACCTAATGCAAAAGATGACAATTTTTTTTTTTCTATAACTAAAACCTAGATTTAACAGTAGATCAGAAGAATGAAATTGAGACAAATCATTGCCCAAAAGTCTAAAACAACACCTATACAAAGACAGATTCACCCTAGGGTGAATGGGTCTTAACATAGGGGTTACAAAAATTTAAACTTGATTTAGAAGTTCAGATATAGGGCTTCCTATTTTAGGTTATAAACTCTACTTCCAGTGATTGATTTTTCTAGAATTTGATGTCTAAATGCAAGTGAAATGAATGAAAAATGATAGACTATTTGACACTTTTTGAAATGTAATTTTGACTCAATTTTTGGATATGAATGATTGAACATACACTAATATGCAAGTACTATTCAAAATTAATGTAATATGCATGCAAATTTTTGAATTTTTAAAAATTTAAAGGATGCAAAATACAAAACTAAAACCCTAAATGAGGTGAAAATCAATGCAAATTAATGCAAATCCTAGATCTAGGGTTTTAATGGACTCCAAATCATAAAGTTTATAGTGCAAGAAGGTCATGTTCACCAAAATGAAATTGAGGTAAATGGGTGTTTTCTATTAAGATGGGGGTTCACCAATAATTTACTATAAATAGAAAGTAAAAAATGGGGTATAATGCACCTATCTCCCTCAATCTCATTAGGAAAAAGAGATCCCTTAAGGAAAGATTGACTTCCATCCCTTATGTGAGTCAACCTTGAGGAGATCTTGTTGTTTTCCTTATGACCTAGGACGGGGAAAATCTGCTGAAACAACACTTTTGGGAGAAAGATTAAAAATAGTAAATAAGTTCAAAAATGAAAAGTAACACTTGAAATTATAAGATCAAACCTTAATCTAACGGAACCTACAACTTTCTGGTAGATCTAAGAAGGTTAAGTATTTGTGCACCTTTCCCCAAAATATTGTTGTTGAGTGTCCTCTAGGACTCATTTACCCAAGGAAAAATTGGTCCAGCTACAGGGGTTGAAAAAATTCTTTCACAATCATTTGGTCATATGTCTACACTCCTGATTCCTCTAGGTTTCACAGTCAAAAGTGGAAATAAATTATAAAATTGACTTTCCATGGCTTGCTGACAACTTTGACAACTTTTCCAATTTTGCTCTTTAATAGATCTTCAATCCTTCTTTAACCTAAGATCTACAAAACATACAAGAGGGAAAAATTGTTTATTTTTGGTGAATGGGGGTTTGCCTTGGTCAAACCTAGTTTTGGTAATTAAACCTTGAATTGAAACAATGAAACATGAAAGGAATGATGAATGAACAAGTGTTATGTTGCAACTCACCAAACCCTTGATTTGAAACCCTTGAAGGACTAAAACTAAGTAGATCTCTCCAAGGTCTTGATCTTGCATGAAATGGCTTGATTTATGATGTGATCCTAATGCCTGAATCTTGATTTGAATGCTTGAAACCTACATCATAATGTCAGCTCCAAAAACATGCATGATGCTTGACAACTTTGACATGATGCTTGAGATCTTGAATGCTGCAACAAATGCTTGAGAAATCTGCTCTTGAACACCTTTCACAATAATATGAAATATCTTGAAATTGAACTCTTGAAAACCTAGCTTGCTTCTCTAGTTTTGAATTGATAAAAAGACCTTCCTTTTATAGGTAATTTTCTATTTTTTTGAAAATTAAACATTACAAGTTGACACTTAAAAATTGAATTTAGGACTTTAAGATGCCACCAAAAACATGTTTAAAATTTGAATTTATGATCTTAAGGGGGACCTATTCGCCCAAGGGTGAATGGGTCCTGACCTAAATAATCAGGACCTATTCATTTCGGGGTGGTAAAAATAATAAATGCATTAATTAAATCATAACTCCCCTTTCAGAAATTATAATTAATTAGGCGTGTAAATGAAAAATTTAGGCAACTAGAGGCTTAATTAAGTCCAATTTATTAAGGGAGCGAAACATAGTGTGAAAATATAAAGGAGTACATTTTATGACACTACACCATGTTCAAAGGGTTGGTCATTTTTATTTTCACATCACCACAGTGAAAAGGGTATTCTAGGGTTTCAACAACTATGTATCTATTCACCATCTAGGAAATGCATTCAAGAAGTTGTAAAGAGATAGTTGATTGTAGTAGATATATGTAATATTGTGCCTCCTTAGCTAGTTGTAAGAATTTTGGAGAATTATGGGCAAAGAGGTATGACATGCTTCATTTTTATAGTTCTCCCTCACCAATTTTTTTGACGTATCTATAATATGAATATAATAAGTGATGTAACACTTTGATTAATTGTAAGTTATATTTGTAATATGGTCACTTTATTATTATATATGAATGTTCGCAAGTTTGGAAAAGGATCATTAAGTATACTTGATTTCTTCCTTTCATACCTTTGATTTTATTTATCATGTGTTATGTGTATATGGTAATGTGTCTCTATAACCCACATAATGCACCAGTCTTAGAAACTCGATTCTTGATGTGCTTAAAATAAACATAATCATTCACTAATAGTATAGGAGTAGGAAGTAGGCTCCTATGTAGTTCATGAATCATTGTTATACCCAAGGAAATATCTACAACAAACCTTGAAATTTTTATCCTAAGAGACTCATGTTTTGCATATGTTTTATTAGCTATATATAGAGGTTTTTGAAAATAAGGTGAAACCTTCACAAAATTGTATCAAAATACATGTACTTTAATTAACCAAAGCTTTTGGTAAACCCAGAATCTATTGATTTTCATCCCAAAAATATATTTTTCACCCCTCAAGTCCTTCATATCAAATGTGCCAGAAATTTATGTCTTAAGCTCCCTAATCATCACCTTGTTGTTACCCCTGAACAACATATCATCAACATGCAATATAATAATTAAAATTTGATCATCAATAAATTTAATATAAACACAATGATCCTCCTCAATCTTAAAATAACCCAAATTCAATGCAAAAGTATCAAACTTCTAGCACCACATCCTGGGTGAGCGTTTCAAACCATAAAAAGATCTCTTGAACCTACAAACCAATTATTTTTCCTTAAACAAAATTGTTAGGTTGTCACATATAAATTTCCTCCTCAAGATCCCCATACAAGAAAGTAGTTTTAACATCCATTTGCTCTATCTCAAAATCTCAAGCAACAACAATAGATAATAGGAATCTAATAGAAGCTAATTTAGCAACATGAGATAAAATTTCACCAAAATCAACTCCCTCTCTCTAGGAGTAGCCCTTAGCTTCTAATTTAGCCTTGTACCGCTCTAATAAACTATTTGCACCCATTTTATTTTTAAATACCCACTTGCGACCAATGGGCTTCCTTCCTTTGGTCAAACTAACAACATCCTAGATGTCACAACTATCTAAAGCCATCATTTCCTCTTGCATGGCATGTAACCAAGGCTCACATTCCTCTGAAGAGAGAGCCTCCCTAAAAGTTCTAGGTTCATCATCAATACTCAACAAATAAAATACACAATAGTAATCTGATGGACTATACATGTCAACGTGATTATGTTGCCTTGCGAACCTTCTCAAGCTAGGATTAATGGGCTTTACTTGTTCTTCTTATTTTGTGTGCTCATCCTACACATCCTTTTAACTATTTGAACTCTCTTCTTCTCCTCCATCCTCATTACCCATTTGATTTTTCTTCCACTTGTGCATCTCCTTGCTTCTCAATCTTTGTCTCAAAGTGCATTTCTAAATGTCTTATCTTTCTCCCTTGGTTGTCCTTCTCCTGATTAAACTGTAAATTCCCTGAAAATCACATCTCTAGAAAAGATTATTTTACGGGTTAGAGGATTCCAAAGCTTATAACCTTTTACATTCTCAACGTAACCAAGAAAGAAGCATTTTTATTCTTTTGGATCTAATTTAGATTAATTATATTGAGGAACATGACTAAAAGCCTCACAACCAAATACCCTTAAGTGTGAAACAAAATGCTTTCTACCTATCTATATTGTTGGAAAATTAAATGCTCCTGAGCCTCTTGCTCATCCGTCAGACCCCCTACAGCTCTCACCTACCTGTCAGGAGCCCTTTTCTGTTTTGGGGATCATACTTGTAGCTCCTAACAAAACCTGAATTAAATGTGGTAGCTGATTTTGAATTTATGGTGGTAGGTCATGTTGAATTTTGAGAGGGAATGTTGAAGAAGAAAAAAGGAATGAAGGAAAAATGTTTTCTAACTTCAACAATTAGTTGGAAGAATTTTTGTTGCAGCAACAGTCTGTGTGAAGAATTTTTTGTGTGAGCTCCCAGTAGCTCCTCAACAACAACAACTGTATTTGTTTGTTTGTGAGCAGTGATTGCTCTAGGTCGAGCTCTTTGTAGCTATTGACACTGAGCTCCCAGGAGCTCCTGAAGTTTCTCAATCTGGTTGAGCAACTCATGAAGGCTCCCAAAATTTTTTAATCCATAGCTTAGTTTATTTTTTGAGTTTACTCTTTTATATTTTTCCCTTTTGTATTTGTCATTTCCAATTATTGAATACAAAAATATTGTTGCATGTCTCCTTGTGCTTCCGCATTTTGAATTGGTGTATTCCCAGCTGATTGGGAAATAGAACAACAGTTCTGTGTTTGCATTCTATGCATTCAAATTTTCTGACATGGTATCAGAGCTATAGGCCCCATTTCCTCGTGAGTTAGGGCATTTGTTTTTTCTGGGTATTTAGTTTTTTTTGTAGGATACATGGTTGGAGATGAAGGGAAGAGTTGGAAGAAACCACCTTCCTTTAATGGATAGAACTATGATGTATGGGCAAAGAAGATGAAGACCATTATGATCACAAATGATTTATGGGAATTTTTGATAAATGGGTTTGTGGATATTACTGACCCAACTGCATTTGCAGCTCTCAAAAACAACCAGAAGGCCCAGTTGAAGGAGCAAAGAAAGAAGGATGCTAAGGCATTGAGTTTGATAGAAGTAGCTTTGACAAAGGGCATTTTTCCAAGAATAGTAGCAGCTAAGTATGCAACGGAATCTTGGGAAATCCTCCAAACTGGTTATAAAGGGATTGAAAAATTCAGATTGGTGAAGCTCCAGATACTGTGAAGAAATTTTGAGACCATTGAAATGAGGGAAAATGAGTCTATTTCAGAATTTTACATAGGGTTCTCAGATTTATTAAACAAGTTGACAGTGAATGGATAAATTATGGAGGAGCAAAATATTGTGGAGAAAATCCTCAAATGTCTACCCACGAGGTATGATGCACTCGTCATTGCTATCAAAGAGGGAAATGACCTCTCTACTTTGATGGTGGATGAGTTGATGGGTTCTCTTCAAACCCATGAGCAATGCCTAAATAGGTCTGCTACTTCTTCCCAAGAGCAAGCTTTCAAAGCTCATTCAAATGCAAGAGGTAGAGGGAGAGGTAGAAATAGCTCCCAAAGAGGTTGTGGCAGATCCAAACAAGGAAATGCTGGAGGAGAAAGCTCAGGATGAGCAAACAGCCAAGAGGGAGCAAGTAGTTCCCAGAGTAGCTCCTGAAGAGGCATGAAGAACAAAAGTTCGAATAAGAAAAATGACAAGAGCAATGTTGAATGCTACTACTATCATAAATTTGGTCATTATGCGAGTGAGTGCTGGAAAAAGCACAATAATTAGCCAAAACAAAATGCAAATGTAGTTGATTCGAATGTGGCTAAAGGCAATCATTCCATAGCCTTCATCATGTGTAACATTGGTGAAGAAGGCAGCCTTGAAGTCTGGTATTTAGACAATGGTTGTAGCAACCACATGAGTGGTAATGAAATCCTATTTTCTTTCATTGATAAGAATGTAAAATCTGAGATAAGAATGGGGAACAATGGAGTAGTTCTAATCAAGGGAAAAGGATCTATCATGATCCACACCAAGCAAGGTGAGAAAAAGGAGGTTCAAAATGTATTATTTTTACTTGAGTTAAAGCATAACCTCATGAGTGTTGGACAGCTGATCCAAAATGGATACAAAGTGTTGATGGAGAAAGGTCAATGCATCATTTATGACAAGAATGAGAGGGCAAAGGTGTTTGCAGCAATTCAAATGATAAAGAACCAAATGTTTTCGTTGAAGATTGAGATGTGTTTCTCATCTCAATCCATTGCTGTACCTCTCATGGATGGAAAATGTACAACAGTACATTCAATAGCCCTCAGGAGCTCTGTTGAAGACCCCTCCAAGTTGTGGCATCTTAGGTATGAACACTTAGGCTTTTTTGGTCTGAGTATTTTTTCCAAGAATAATATGGTTGATGGTTTTCCAAGTATATTAGAGCCTAATTTTAGGTGTGAGGCTTGCATTTTGGGCAAGCAACATAGGTAGCCCTTTCAATCGGGAAACTCTACAAGGGAAAGAGCACCATTGGAGCTGGTGCATATGGATTTGGTAGGCCCTGTAGTGTTCTTTAATCAGCTTAATAACTAGGAACATAAATTGCTCTACTCAGGGATTGAACATCACAACTGGCAGTTATAACCCACTAAAGAACCTCATTTAATTATCAACCCAGGGACGTAAACTTGAAATGGGTCAACAAATTAAATGCACTAATCACCCTTCCAGACACACATGATTCCTAAAATGCTTCATGCTGAAATCTAAATTACTGGAAACAAATTTACTGGATAACTTGCTTGGAAATGAAAACTTGAAAGATAAAACTACTCTGCGCCTAGTGGCTGCAGGAACAGTTGACAGCTTTGTTTTTCTGTCAGCTGCAGGAACAACCACTTTACTTCTATGAAAGAAAATACAACTATTCTATCTTGCAGAATAAAAGTATGGATAGTTCCCTAAGTGGGCCCCCTTAGGTAATGCCAAAAGTAAGCAACAGATTAGGTGAAAAACTTCATAAGCTTTATTGATTTGATGGAAACAAGTACATAGCACAAACTCTTGATTGAATTTCTGAAACTGAAAAAATGTGCTACAGTACTAACTTCTTCCAACCCATTCTCTGAAGGAGAAGGGGCTATTTATTGAAAACTGACTCTAACTACTAACCAACCTTTCCCTTATAAAACGAGATGCATTTATTACATTTAACTAACTTAAGCAAGGGGATGAATGATAATGGAAGAACTAAGTCAAATCGGTTTAACAACCTTAAAGCACCATCATCCTGGATTTATGCAACTCCAAGATGCCTGGCCTAGATTTCTGGAACACTCTCCCTGCATGGCGGATGAGTTGAAACTGCCTCCTCATCTTTTGCTATTGAACCAGTCTTCATGGATTTGGTCTTCGTTCTTCAAGTGAAAATTGAATTCCCTTCCTCCAATCGGGGTTCCTGCAAAATATCTCGCCATCTTTTCCTGAGGAAGAAGGTTAGCTCAAACACGTTCATCATTTAAGACAATCCATTGCTTTTATTTATTCATTCATTAAGTATTAAACTAAGGCAAACATTATTTCAGATATGGCTGCAGGAAGGTTTTATGATCACAAAAGCCATAAAGTATTTATCAGACTAATAAAACATTAAAGATAATAATCATGAGACTTTTCATCAGAATATACTCATCATATTTAAGTTATAAAAAGGTTTATGTCCTATCCCATAATCAGACTGAATGTTTGTTTTAGCATAATAAAAACAAAAAAGTATTTATAAAAACATGATCAAAATGAGCCAAAAACTTGGCTCATCAGTCCCTTCAACCAACTACTTGTTGGACCCTTCAGCAAGTCTAGCATTCCTTCTTCTAGCAAACTCTCTCAGATCTGCACTTAGTTTCTGCTCACATTCGCCATTCTGAAAAACTCCAGAAGTGAGCTCTCATTGCCTCCAGCCTTTGCCATCTATTATCTTCAGAACTTCTGTTATAAGTGTTGTTGTCCCCTTGTATAGCCAATAATGGCCATAGAAGAATAGGTGGCTGCATAACCAATGGCAACCGATTCTCCTTCTTTGTTCTGGCATTTCTCATTGTTGGTATGTGGCGACTGATCATTCTATACTGTACACTCTTCATGTATAACCCCGATTTTGTATAACCCTAATTTATAAAGGGTTTAGGATAGAGTTACAGTATTATAAGAAACAAGCGATTATTCGCGATATTGTAATAGGGTTTTACACTGGTTAATGAAATCATTGGATGGCTGCGGTTTGGTGGATGTAGCCCACATTGGGTGAACCACGTTAAATTCTCTATGCTATTTTTCTGTGTGTTTTACTTCTGGTTTATTTTGATAAAATCTACATTTAGCTTTTAGATATCTGCCATTGAAAACCTAACAAGTGGTATCAGAGCGAGTTGTTTTTCAATTATCGTTTGCAGGAAAGTCTCATGGTTGAGTGGGAGTCTCACGGTTAAGTGGGAGCAATGGCAGACGAGGGTAAGATGAAGGTTGATAAGTTCAATGGGCAGAACTATTAGTTATGGAAGATGCAGATGGAGGACTATCTCTATCAGAAGGATTTATGGTGGCCATTGGAAGGGAAAACCAAGAAACCTACAGCAATGTCGGATGAGGACTGGGATATTTTGGACAGAAAGGCACTTGGCAGTATTCGCTTATGCCTGGCACAATCGGTGGCGTTCAATATCACAACAGCAAAGACAACTCTAGAGTTGATGGAAACCCTAACAAAGTTATATGAAAAGCCTTCCGCTTCGAATAAGGTATTTCTTATGAAGCGCTTATTTAATATGAAAATGGTAGAAGGTGGATCAGTTACTGATCATTTGAATGAATTTAATACGGTTACCAGTCAATTAACTTCCGTAAAAGTTAACTTTGATGAAGAAGTTAGGGTTCTTTTGATTTTGTGTTCTTTGCCTGAAAGCTGGAATAGCTTGGTAATGGCGGTTAGCAATTCTGTTTCTGGTTCAAATACATTGAAATTTGATGATGTTGTTGGTGTTATTTTGAGCGAGGAAATTCGTAGGAAAAGCTTAGGTGGAACATCCACATCAGGCAGTGTTTTGAATGCAGAAAGCAGGGGCAAAACAAACGAGAGACGAAACAATTTTGGGAGTCGCGGGAAGTCACGAGGAAAATCAAGGGACAGAAGGTCCCAATCTAGAGACAAGAGGGATTGCTGGTACTGTGGTAAGCCAGGGCATGTAAAGAAAGATTGTTGGTCTCGAAAAAATAAAGAAGGAGACAAACAGGAAGGAAATAAAGAGGCAAATGTGGTAAGTAATAAATCTGATGAGGATGCTTTGATTCTTTCTCTTGATAATGTTGATGATTCTTGGGTGTTAGATTCAGGAGCTTCATTTCATGCTACGCCCCATAGAAATTATTTTCTTGATTATGTCCAAGGGGATTTTGGGCTAGTTTATTTGGGAGATAATGAACCTTGTCAGATTGTTGGAAAGGGAAGAATCAAGATCAAGTTGCAGAATGGGAATCATTGGCTACTACATGAGGTAAGGCACGTTCCAAAGCTAAAAAGAAATTTAATTTCTGCAGGGCAACTAGATGATGAAGGTTGTGTTGTTACATTTAGTGATAAAAATTGGAAGGTTACAAAAGGTGCCTTAGTAGTAGCAAAAGGTGCGAAAGTAGGCACCTTATATCTTTGTACAGGTCATACTGTTCCTTCTACTTTAGCTATTGCAGATAAAAATCAATGTTCAGGAACAGTTGCTGCAGTTCAGCACAGGAAGAAAATCAGATAGTTGCTGCAAATTCTGAATCAGCACTATGGCATAACAGACTTGGTCACATGAGTGCAAAAGGTATGAAAGTACTTCATTCAAAGAATGCTTTACCAGGTCTAAAATGTGTTAACATGGATTTCTGTGAAAGTTGTGTGTATGGCAAACAAAAGAGAGTTAGTTTTCTCAAGGATGGGAAACAAAAGAAAGATGAGAAATTGGAGCTTGTGCATACGGATGTATGGGGACCAGCTCAGGTATCTTCTCTCGGTGGCTCTCATTATTATGTCACATTCATCGATGATGCAACTAGGAAGGTATGGATTTATTTCATTAGGCAGAAATCTGATGTATTTGAAACTTTTAAAAAATGGAGAAGCTTGGTTGAGAATGAGACAGGTAAAAAGTTGAAATGTCTCAGATCTGATAATGGTGGTGAGTATTGCAGCAAAGATTTTGAAGATTATTGTTCCTCTAATGGTATTCATAGGCAGAAAACGGTTCCAAGGACTCCACAGGAAAATGGAGCGGTTAAGCGCATGAATAGAACAATAATGGAGCGTGCATGGACTATGAGATTGCATGTCGGGTTGCCTTTAAACATGTGGGCAGAGGCTGTAAACACTGCTGTTTATTTAATTAATAGAGGTTCATCTAATCCTTTGGGTTGTGGTATTCCAGAGGAAGCATGGAAAGGTAAGAAGGTGAGTTATTCTTTTCTGAAAACCTTCGGTTGTGAAGCATTTGCACATGTAGATTCTGAAAATAGAACCAAGCTTGATGCAAAATCAAAGAAATGTATATTTGTTGGATATGGCATAGATGAATTTGGTTATAGGCTTTGGGATTTTGAAAATAAGAAAATTGTGAGAAGTAGGGATGTCATATTCAATGAGAAAATGTTGTACAAAGATCTATTGCAGCAGCATGAGAAGAAAGAACAGGATTATGCAGTGCTGGATGATATTACAAACACCAATGTTCCAGTGGTTCCTCATGCTCTGCAACAGCAACAACAAGAAATACCACAAACTCCAGTTAATGTTAGGCGATCTTCAAGGTTAAGTAGACCTCCAGAAAGATTTTCTCCCTCTTTGTACTCTATTCTATTAACTGATGCTGGTGAACCAGAATGTTATCATGAAGCTATGCAGGTGGATACCAAGGTTCAGTGGGAGCATGGAATGGAAGAAGAAATGGACTCCTTGCTGAAAAATCAAACTTGGAAATTATGCAAGTTGCCTGCAGGTAAAAAGGCTTTAGCAAACAAATGGGTTTATAGGATGAAAGAGGAGGATGGAGGTAAGAAAAGATTTAAATCCAGATTAGTTGTAAAGGGATTTGCACAGAAACAAGGTATTGATTTTGATGAAATATTTTCTCCAATTGTTAAAATGACCTCTATTCGTACTGTGTTAAGTATTGTGGCTGTTGAAGATTTACATTTAGAATAGCTTGATGTTAAAACTGCCTTTCTCCATGGTGATTTGGAAGAGGAAATTTATATGGAACAACCACAAGGATTTGAGGTCAAAGGTAAGGAGAAACTGGTGTGCAGATTGAAGAAAAGCTTATATGGCTTAAAGCAAGCACCTCGACAATGGTATCTTAAATTTGATAGTTTTATGGCTGAGCAAGGTTACAATAGGTGTAATTCAGACCATTGTGTTTATTTTAAGATGTTAGGTGAAGATAGCTACATTATTTTATGTTTATATGTTGATGATATGCTTGTAGCGGGGTCTAACATGGATCACATAAAGGAGTTAAAACAACAGTTAGCAAATTCATTTGCTATGAAGGATTTGGGGGCAGCAAAACAAATCCTTGGTATGAAGATTACAAGAGATAGGAAAAAAAGGAAATTGTTTTTATCTCAGGTTGATTATGTTAAAAAGGTGTTGCAGAGATTTCATATGGAGAATGCAAAAGCTGTCAGCACACCTTTTCCCAGTCATGTAAAATTGACTAAGGATATGTGTCCAAAGACACAAGAGGAGGAAGAAAAATGTCCAAAGTACCATATGCTTCAGCTGTAGGTAGTTTAATGTATGCCATGGTATGCACGAGACCCGATATTGCACATGCTGTAGGAGTTGTTAGCCGGTATATGAGTAATCCAGGAATTGAGCATTGGAATGCAGTGAAATGGATTCTCAGGTATTTGAGAGGTACACCAGATAAACATTTATGTTTTGAGGGATCTAATACAGATTTAAAAGGCTATGTTGACTCAGATCTAGTAGGGGATATTGATACCAGGCGGAGTACCACAGGTTATGTATTTACCGTTGGTGGGACAGCAGTAAATTGGATATCTCGATTGCAAAAGGTGGTTGCTTTATCCACCACAGAGGCAGAGTATGTGGCTGCAACAGAGGCAGCAAAAGAGATGATATGGATGCAACAGAGGCAGCAAAAGAGATGATATGGATGCAACTTTTCATGGAAGAGTTGGGAAAACAACAGGCTGAAAATTACTTGTTTACAGACAGCCAGAGTGCTATACATCTTGCAAAGAATTCTGCTTTGCACTCTAAAACCAAACACATACAGTTGAGGTATCATTTCATTCGGTCAGTGATGGAGGATGGACAGTAAAGCTGGCAAAGATACATACAGATGTAAATCCAGCGGATATGTTTACTAAGGCGGTGATAAGGGAGAAGCTGAGCTCCTCTTCAGTTTCGGTTGGCCTTCAAGGTTGAATTAAAGTATAAGAAAGCAGCAGGATCCAAGGTGCTTATTTCCAGTGGGAGCTGTAAGTGCAGCGGTGTCGTCCAGGTTCAGTCTCCAAGTGGGAGATTGTTGGTATGTGGCGACTGATCATTCTATACTGTACACTCTTCATGTATCCTCGCCGAGGTCCGGGGCTGGGCCGGGCCCTGGGCGGGGGTTCGGGGGCGGTAGCCCCCGAGAAAAATTTTTGGCCTGCTTTTTCGCGAAATTACTGAAAAAGGGAAAAATCACAAAAAAGGGAAATATCCCCGATTTTGTATAACCCTAATTTATAAAGGGTTTAGGATAGAGTTACAGTATTATAAGAAACAAGCGATTATTCGCGATATTGTAATAGGGTTTTACACTGGTTAATGAAATCATTGGATGGCTGTGGTTTGGTGGATGTAGCCCACATTGGGTGAACCACGTTAAATTCTCTGTGTTATTTTTCTGTGTGTTTTACTTCTGGTTTAATTGATAAAATCTGCATTTAGCTTTTAGATATCCGCTTTAATGAAACCTAACAACACACACCATAACAGTGAGATGAATAGAATAACCCTTGATCATTTTATTCAATATAATAATATATTCATACAATGGAGATACATGACCTTGAAATGAGAAATTTTCATTCAGATGCTAGTACTATCTTGAAAATTAAGTACCCATGAAACTAAAACCTACAACATAATGACACCAAACCTAAGAATAGTATCTTCACTATAATATCAGGCTCTTTACAAATTCGCTCTGCAACTTTAGTTAGACTTGACCTAAAGATATCTAACTTGCTAACCCGTATTTCTGGTCCTGAAATCCTTCTTATAGGGAAAATGAAGGAGCAACAAGCATCGGACCAGAAATAAACCTGTCACTGGTCACTTGGACCACCTTATGACATTTCAAAAATTGGTTACAACAGTTGAGTCTCTGGAGAATCTTCTTGTTCATCCCGTCCACTGGAGAATAATTGTTGCATTTGCCAAACTTTGAAAACTTGCACCAAAACTGCCAACAAGACATAGCCAAAAAAAAATTATAACCATAATTGTTGAGTTGTTAACTATCAGTTGTAGACTCTATCCTATTCTTGTTCAGTTAAGTACTTTTCTACCCATCCTTGATATTCCTCATCCGTTGGCCAATTAAAATTTACCACCTAATTTACCTTGGCACTGTAAGGTGTATACTTTACTACTACTTGATTCACTTCCCTTTCAAAAGATTCCAAAAATGTGCTAGTGTTAATGATTTTATCCATACTACTCATCAGCATGTCATAATCTGAGTCATCACAAATCAATTTGATTTGTGCATTGATGATTTCATCTACCCTGTCCTGCCATTGCTACAGTGATCTAACATTTCCTTGGGCATCTACAATATCTGGTAAAGATGTGTCACTCCAGTCATCAAAACTCTTTACCAACTCTTTAATCCTCCTACTGAAATCATCAGGTAAGGCCTAGAAACCTTGCAGTGACTTCACAAAGTCTTGAGTAGGCCTTAATTGTTGAGGCCTATTAGCTGCATTTTGAGAATTTCATTTCCAGATTTTGTTGTGCAAGTTCAATATTCTAATTTTAGGAGTATAATAGTTGGAAATCATTGTAAAATCAGAATTTAATAATTTCTAGAATTAGCATTTGAAAGTGTTTTTTGGGGTCATTAACTTTAGACTATCTTCTCTTTTGCAGGGGTGGTTGCATGCCGATTTTTTTTGGTGTAAAATATCATAATTATTATATTTTGTTACCTGTGTATGATTAAAAATTATTGGAGTGTGAGTTTGATATTTTTTGAAGATCTAAATATTCAAGCTTGGTAAAGAAAAATCATGTCAGATAATATTAGTCCAGAACAAAATGAAGAGATAGTTGCTAGATTGTGGGCTATATTGAAAAGAAAGGGTGATGGGAAATGTTATTGTCCTTGCAATAATTGTAAGGGCTTAAAGACGAGAAGACTTTTAATCACAATAGCTGAAAAACATTATAGGCAGCATGGTCACGTTGAAGGGGGGCATGATTATCATCCATTGGTAAGTTGTTCATTATATGTGTTTATATTGATTGAATTTGTAAATGTTTATATTGTTTTAACATTTGATATATATATAAAAAATCACTTGATCATGATCATGGTTTATTTGTGTCTATCATTATTATAAAGGTGGGGTGCCCTAGGGCACACGATATGAATTATCATGGCTTGGAGAATGTGGTTTTGCAAGCGGAGGAACATGGAGCTATGAATATCGAAGATGAAGTTAATGATCCTATGGAAGAAGATGATCATGCACCAGAAAATACAATTGAAGATGATGGTACAAATACATTGATCCATGACACATGTAGTGGCACATCTGATCATGTTGATCAAGATGACTTTGATGATGTTCATGATTTACCTGTACTTGAGAAGGCATATGAGCCCCTTTATGAAGGCTCCCAAACAACTCTTCTCTCTGCTGTATTGTTGCTAGTGAACTTGAAGGTTATGAATGGTTTATCCAACATAGCAATCTCACGGATGTTAAGGTATGTCATATATGTCATCTTTTTTCATCTATTTTAATTGTTGTTAGTTCATCGCTAGTAAATAAAGGATGAAGTATGTACCATTAATATTCTTTATATTAAGAATTTTTTTTTGTTGTAGATTGATTGGTGATGTTTTTTTACCACCATCAAATATTTTACCTTGCTCATACCGAGATTTATCTGGCATTATGAAAGATATTGGAATGGAGTATCAAGCAATAGATGCATGTCCCAATGATCATATTATATATCATAAACAACATGAATTTGCAACAGAATTCCCAGAATGTCATATCAGTAGATATCAAATAGATCAACTAACAAAAAAGGTGTCTCGCAAGGTTCTTCGTTATATTCTCATTATTCCATGTATGCAACAATTATTTAGGTGTGAAATCTTAGCGCAATTTATGGATTACCATGCATGTAATAGAAGTGGAGATGAGATTCTTTGAATGCCTGCGGATGGTTCTGCATTTAGGGACATGGAGGAAAAATGGCCACACTTTAAAGAAGAACCTCGTAATCTCAAGCTTTCATTGGCAGCGGACGATGTCAATCCATTTGGAGAGCTGAGATCTATTTACTCGGTGTGGCCTGTTTTTGTTATCAACAATAACATTCCTCCATGGATGTCAATAAAGAGGGAGCACATAATGTTGGCAATGATTGTTCCAAGTATTTGTTTACATCAATTTTTTTTAATGTAGTAGCATCTCATTTGTCTTATTTGTTGCATAATGATTTATATGTTTTTTCATTTAATAGTCATGTACATGAATTTATATATATTGCAGTAAAATGGTTATAATAATTATGTAATGTTTATGTTCATTCAACTAGGTAAGTACCAAGTTAAAGATATGAATGTATATATTGAGCCTCTTATCGACGAGTTACTAAAGTTATGGAATGGCGTGACTATGTATGACGTATCTAGACCAATAGGACAAAGACAATTTGAATTCCATGCAATGCTTGTATGGACAATTCATGATGCCCCAGGGCTAACACATTTTTCTGGTATGTTATAACATTCGACTGCATGACTTTAACAATATTTAATTTTATGAAGTAGATATCATGCATGTTTTTTAAATAATCTATTCATTATATATAATTATAAAAATTGACATATTTAATCCAATTATATATGATTTGCAGGTCTTCAAACAAAGGAAAAATTTGCATGTCCAATTTGTGGTCCAAAGATGAAATCTCGTCGTTCAACAAGTTTAGGAAAGCAGGTGTTTGATGAGTATAGGCACTTCCTCCTTAGAAATCATAAGTATCGAACTACTGAAAAACATCTTTTCAATGGGAAAGAAGAGACTACATCAAAACCACGAAAAATGACACCTCGCCTATGGAAGTTGGAATATAATAGAATTAATCATCAAGGTTATACATCGGATCAAATTGTTTATCTATCATTTATGATATGTTTTGAATTTATATTTTTATATTGTGTTGTGTTTACTCATGTTGTAATTGACAATGATTGTCGTTGTTAATTTGTTTAACTTATATGCTTCATGAAGGTTGTCAAGGCATTAATGGTCGGCTTCCACAGGGACTAAAAAGTTATCCCAGACAATTTAGTAGGTTGCCCTACTATGAGCAACTACAAATTGTGCATTTTTTTGATACAATGCATATCGGAAAGAATATGACAGAAATGTTATGGAAAATTTTGGATGGAAGGAATGACAAAAAAAAATTGTCAAAATTTGTAGTGACATTCAGGAAGCCAGTCATGCAATGAAAAATGTCATTCAATTAAATAGCGATGGAGACCAAATTAATATAAGTGCCCTTCCTTGGTTATTAACAGAGCAACAAAGCAATGCTATAAAACAAGTCATACGAAAAATTCGATTTCCCACAGGATTTGCTGCGAACATAAACAATATCATAACAAAGAAAGGTGAATTTGGGTCAGGGATGAAAACACATGATTGGCATACCTTCATTAAGGTAATTATTCTGGTATATTATATATATATTTGTATACTGCATGTACTTTTCAGTGTATTATGTTTACTACTTTTGGGAAAATAATGAAAAGATCATTTTATAATTGTTGCAGTACGTTCTACCTCTATCTCTCCCAGACAACTTCGACAACAATGTCAAGTAAGTTATATATGATCTTGGAAAATACATGAGGTAAGTAGCGATATTTGTTCAATTCATTGTATATTTTTGTTAAATCTCATTAATATATTTGTGCCTTGAATCACTTGTAGATGGCTGTCATCTAAAGCAATCCATAAAGAAGATATAAATTATTAGAAGAGAAAAATTCCTCGTCTAATGTGTGAAATGAAAAAGTGTCTACCTTCGACATTTTTCAATGCACAAGAACACTACCTCATACACCAAGTTGAGGAGATTGAATTGTGTGGACCTGTACACACAAGGTCAATGTGGATGGTTGAGAGGCACTTGAAAATTTTGAAGGCTTTGGTTAGACAGAGAGAACATCCCGAGGGTTCTATGGTGGAGGGATACATGGTATACCAGACCATGGTGTACATTACTGAATATCTTCCTAAGTTTGCAGCAAAGATCCATGTAGATCGCATTTGGGATCCCAACTCCATTAACAAATTCGAAGGGGAGTACCTGATGGGGAAAGGTAGTTTGAGGAAAGTGACAGGTAATTATAAGATGGTCATGGAGATTAATTAGAATAAATTTTACATTTGGTTTTTATGTATATTGTACTTATTTAATTATTAATCTTCAATATTCATCAATTATAAATTAAGGTCGTATACCGTGGTAATTAACTAATTATACGTCGTTTGTGAATTTCAATTTTTTTTGATACAGTTGGTCGAGAGTGGGATGCACTGCATTTGTATGTTGCAAACAATCTTGATTGGATGATGGTATGGATTGAATGATGTCAACAATCTGGTCGCGCATTAACATGGGAAGGTGTGGCTTCATTGGTTAAAGAAGCTCATCGTAATGGAGATTCCAATGTTACACCAAGGGAAATTGATTTAGCATATGGCTTAAGAGATAAATAGGTATGTATAAATATATTAATCACCCATATTATTTAATTATTTTCAATTATATTGATGTATATATATGTTGAGATTTTTTTCTTTTCATACATTCGGCCAAGAATAAATATGTTTATCAACTGACGATATTGCAATAAGTTTTGCATGTTTGACATATTGCAGGTGAAACACCACAAGGCTATGTGGTGCAATGGTCATAAATTTTGAATCAAAAAGTTGGATGACACAAAGAAAACTTGTGATTCTGGGATAACTGCAGTCTTCCAGGTGACTAATGTTTCATCTAGAAGCGACATACATCTAGAAGTCTCAGAAAATCAATACTATGGGATTTTGGATGATATACTTGAGTGTGACTTTAAGTCCTTCAAATTAGTTATGTTTGTTATCCTATGGTACAAGCTACAATTGAATGAAAATGATCCCGAGAGAACTATTATTGAACATGATAATGGATTTACCATGGTTAATACAAGGTATTTTGAGTGAGTTGGAAATGAGCCCTATGTTCTTCCAAGCCAATGTGAGCAGGTATTTTACTCAGAGGTTCCAAGTAAAGTGGGTTGGTCATATGTTGTTAGACACGATCCAAGAGGAAGGCCGGTAAAGTATAATGTGGTGGAAGAAGAAGATACTGAAGAAATAGAAGATGATGTAGATGATGATCAGGATCAACAGTTAGTTGATGATGTGCCTGACGAAGATGTCGAAGAGGAGGAACTAGATCATGATGATGTAGGAGTTAATGTTCATGAAGATGATATCTGTGTGGATGATGACATTATCGAAACTGATATCAATGATGATGATGATGATATGAACAATCCTTACAATGTTGAATCTGGATCAGATGATATAAACAAAGAGTTGGATGAAGAAGAAGATCAATGACATTGAAATGTATGATTTATGTGATTGTATTATCTATTTGATATTAATTTCTTGATAGAATTATATTTGACTTATGTGGTTACGTAATTAATTTATGATGTTTTTAAGTTTAATTATATTTGAATTATA
>CM021101.1:102751930-102799040 GCA_007115665.2 Sequoiadendron giganteum
TAAAATTGAAGGACATCAAACCAAATGAAACCACCAACAACACATATCATGTGAAGTAAGAAGATTTCACTTAGAAGCAAACAATGAGTAGGGGCGTGTATGCCCCCACTTTAAAGAAATTACTAAACACCATGTTGTGAGAAATTAATTTAAAGTAGATTATGATAAATGCCAATACATGAGAGCTTTATTCGGAAAGCCCTACATAAAACATATGTTTCCAAGTAGAGCTACATCATGAAAGGAGGGTTTCCCCCCATATACAATCCTAAGATAACACATAAGGGATCCATGGATTTAGGGTCAATGTTTGTCATTGTTAGAGAAATATAATCGAGCTTGAAACCATCATAAAATTCCTCAAATAACTCATGGAACAATGAGCACAAAGATAAAATGACACATAGAGAGAAAAAAAAGGGAAGCTTTTGGGTCAACATGGAAGGAACCATGAGAGGTCGTTCAACCAATTTATCTTTAGCTTTATAAACTTGTTTGATCTTAGGACAATGAGACTTATTTGGTTATTGCTTGGTCTTTTGTAGGAAATAGGTGAAGGATTTATCATGGGTTGGTCTTGGTTACTTGAAAGGGCTTTGGGTTTAATCATGGTTTTGTCAATGATAAGAAGCTTAACCATAGGTTGAGGCATGTTGCTAAAGGATAATTATGCTATATGATTTGCCTTAAACTTTTGATAAGATTTGAAAAAGAAGTCCTCGCGAGGCTTAATAGGTTCGGGCCAAAATAAATCCAATGAGAAATTCCCACGACAAGACACGAGATTAAAGCCACTATGGAGCATAGTAAATATATCATTGCCAAATAGAAACTTTAAATATTTATGCACTATCGACGGGATGACATCCATGGAGCATAGCCATGGGTAACTAAGCTTCTCATGGAATTGGTCCAACGACAGGATGATGGAGAATGAAACATTCAATTTTTTTGGTCCAACTTGTAAAGGAAGAGTGATAGAACCTATCGTAGGGCAAGCAAAACCATTATGCATTTTGATCCATTCTTTTGGTTGTTTGTAAGAATCTTGATAAAATTCATGCACAAATAAGAATTCCTTGGTGATCACATTCTCTACACACATGGGATCAATTAATATCCCATTAGTAGGCTTTCCATTGATTCTTCCAACTATGTAAAGAGGACCATTAGGTGCTCATATAATTATGTCATTTGTGAGAAAGCAATGTCAAGGGGCATTTTGGTTTGGCCCTTACAAGGTTGCACATAAATGAAGCCGACCATACACTATGTGTCGTCCTCATTGTCATTATTTGTTTCTTCGATTTTGTCAACATTCATCACATCATTCTTGGCATCATTAGCTTTCACAAAAGAGACATTATTATTTGGCATTGGATTGGTAAAGATTTTCAAATTTTAGTTTGGTGGGGCAACAAACTTATTTCCTTGATCATTAACACCACCAATCTGGATGTGATTAGAATCAATGAGGTCTTGCACAACATGTTTAAGACGCTTAAATTGTTCCGTATCGTGTCCATCTTGTCGGTGATAATGGAAAAAGGAATTTGAGTTAAAGTTTGGAGGTAAGGGCTTAGTTGTGTTGATGGCTCTAACATGAGGTAAGGTAACTAAGTTCTTACTTATAAGTTGCAACATGATGGAGTGAAGGGTATCAAGTAAAGGGATAAATTGTCTACTCCTCTCCCTAAATGGATATGGATTGTAATTTTTATAGTAGCCACTTCTGTGTTAACATTTTGATTTGTTTGAAGTGTATTTATTTGTAAAAGCCTTTATTTTGTTTCTTGAAAGGTTGGAAATTGTTGTAGGGCACAACTTCAGCTTTTTTAGAATTGTTAGAAAGAGTTTTTGTTTCATGATGACTAACCAAATGCTAATAGTCATGAAATTTCATGCACAAGTGTGTAAAGGAGTGAAACTTCAACATCTCAAGTTTAGCTTAAATATTGGTATGAAAATTTGATCCGGTGGATATTTTCAGTGAAAATTGAAGTGTCTCATTTCTCTCCAGAATCAGCACCATCAAAAAGAGCTCGACGTCTTGATTCCAACGCAACTTGAACGGAGCAAAAAGGAGTCCGTTTGCGCAAGTTATGGCCAGTCAAACCTTGGGTCAAACTGGAATCAGAGGGCGTCCAGGAAGTGGAAAAAAATGATGTCATCAAAAGTTGTCGAAGTTGGCATCATTGCGAAGAGCCCGTCACAAGCTTTCCAATGGTGTTCATTTCGTCGAAATCCGACATCGGAGGCTCAAGATATAGCTGGTCAAAGTTTCAGGTTGACTTGGTGGACTGAAGGTACAGTGATGATGTCAGCATCCGTACATGATGACATCAGCATATGTGCAGATCAAAATGGACCAATCCGCGGTTGACACGTGTCATCCGTATGATGATGTCAGCATCCAGATGGCAGACACGTCGGCATCTCTATCAGCGAATCAAACGTCGCCATGTGGCACCTCCTCGGATGCCACGTGGCCTCACGGTTTCTCTCCTCCATCCGGCGGTTTGAGTTGATAAGTTTGTTTTAAAAATGTGTGTGGACGGATTCGAACTCCCAACCGCCCATTTTCGAAACTCCCGCGTAGCCGTTGCACCAAACGTAGCGGGCTTTGCTATACATGTGCGTCGGTTTGTTTTGTTATTTGAAAAATTGGCATATTTCTATTTAAAAGCTAGCCGGCGGGTTTGGAACCCCGAACCAGCCGGGTATCAAAATCAATACTCACCGTTCGACCACCGATAGGAGTTTAATATTTTGTGGAGTTTGTTTTGTTTTGTTAAGGTTTTGTTGGCCGAACCTTAACCAAATGGCTTATTAAGCCATAAACATTTTAAACTACCTCTAACAATCTAAACCAAAAGCTAAATGGAGATATCAGAGGAGTTGTACGAGCTGTTAGAGGGGGTTAGGCATTAATTTTGATTGTTAAGCCTAATTAGGCTAATTTTATGTATAAAAGGGGGTGTGAGGTGAGAGTTGAAGGAAGTTTTTTTTTCAGGTGATGAAGTTTTTTTCAGGTGATACGAAGAGAGGTGCTGGAGATTTTTCAAGCCATTTTTGTACATTGGAGTATTGTTATGCTGCCAAAGTGCTAGAAGAAATGGTCTTGGTGCAATTTTGTAATTGATTTGGAGATTAATCGGATCGGTCTCTCTATTGGAGTGGACACGGAGACGTAGTCACGTTTGTGACGAACTCCGTTACCAATTTGTTTGCATCTCTTTCTCCATTCTTTTCTCTCATTCTATTGATATCACCTTGTCATTTTAATTATTTCCATAAGTTAATTTTGATGTTATTAACTTGGAATAATCACTGTAAAAGTTAAGCATTCAATTCTGCAATCTAGTCTAGATCCTAATCAGATCAAGTGGTACCAGAGCTCAGTTGACTATTATTGCAGTTGTTTTCTTGAATGCTAACGAGATCCAAGATTCAGAAGGGTGAAGGCAAGCTTGAAGACTTTGATCCTGAGATCGGGAAGCGAAGAAGTTTTCTGAAAATGTCTGTGTCTGGAATGGAGGTTCCTAAAGAAATCAGTGAGCAGGAATTCAGAAGAGCATTCCTCGAGATGAAGGCTAAGGTGGACATTCTTTTCCAAGAAAGACAAGAACGGAAGGAACATGAAGGAGGTTCGTCGAAGGAAGATGTTCATGAAGACAAGAAAGGGAAACAACATGGAGATGGTGGCAAGCAACCAGATCACCCCTATTCTTCTTCTCCTCCCTCTTCTCCTTCTCCTTCTTCTCCATCTTCTCCTCATTCTACTTCTTTTAATCCTTTCAAGAGTGGGTATAAGCCTAAAATTAAATTGGATGTAAAATTTGATTTACCAAAGTATTGTGGTGAACTTAATGCTGAAAAATTGGATGATTGGATTCAGCAAGTAGAAGTCTACTGTAGAGTCCAGAACCTATTAGATGATGTTGATAGGATCCAATTAGCTACTCTTCGGTTAGGAGGTACAGCTTTAACTTGGTGGGAGAGTAAGACTAAGGCAGAAATTTCACAACATGGTAGAGTCAGTTTAACTTGGGCAAAGTTTGTTAATGCTCTTAAGAAGCAGTTTTATCCCCTAGGCCATATGCAACAGTTAATGATGGACTGGCAAATGTTTAGGCAAGGGAAGGGTCAATCTGTCCAGGAGTACACCCATGAATTAGAAAAAGGGCTATTGCTTTGAATGTTCCTTTGTACATCCAGGACACTTTGTTGAAGTACATAGGAGGTCTACATTCCTATCTTAGGCATTCTATTTTGGTTTTGAATCCTAACAACTTGGATGAAGTTTGTGTCCAAGCTACCCACTTAGAGTCAAGGGGTAAAGGATCTTTTATTGATAAGTTTAATAATGATGTAAAGAAATCTTCTAAAGTTGTAGAGACAGGGAAAGGAAAGAAGGCAGCTATAGTTAAGAAGGATGACAAGCTTTCTTGCTCTCATTGTGACAGGAAGGGTCATGATGAAGATCATTGTTGGAAGTTGCATCCAGAACTGAAGCCTAAGTGGGCTCAAAGACAGAATCAGAAACAGAAGGGTAAGGAGAAATCCACAAATGTTGTTATGGATCTTGGTTCCGATTCAGATGATGAAACTAAGATAACAGCTATGGGTATGAAAGGTAAAGCTCCTACTTTCAGTGTTTCCTTTGATAGTTGTGCTTCTACTTCTACAATTAATGATTTCTCTGAAGATAAGAAAAGGAATGAGCTTTTTCATTTAAGGGTTGTTGCTAAGAATAGTAAAATTGATGCACTCATAGATAGTGGTTCTCAAGTTAATCTGATTTCAGAAAGTGTTGTAAAGAACTTGGGATTGAAAACTACATTGCATAAGAAACCTTATCCACTAGGTTGGATTTGTGAAAATGATAAGCTGCAAGTAACAAGGCAATGCACTTTAAGATTCACAATCACTAGTAAATTTATGGATGAAGTACAGTTTGATGTGGTTCCACTGGATATCTATGGGATAGTGCTTGGTAGCCCTTACTTATATGACAGGAAAGCTATATTCTACAGGGAACAGAATCATTATCACTTGTTTAAAGATGGCATTCAGTATATTGTACATTCTCACAGGATTAAGACTGATCGTTCTTTTGCAAACACAGGGCAGTTAAAGAGGGTAGTTAATGCAAGTAAAGAGTTAACTCTTATGTCTGTCAGTACAGGTGGTTCTACACTTGAACTTGGAGTAGCTAACCAGGGTCAGATGTTGCAGGATGCACTTGCAGTACAGCATGAGAAAATGATGATTGAAAGCATTGATGGTCCCTTGGGTAAAAATGTTCTTGTTGTGAAGGATCGATATGTTGTTGACTTATTCTCTTTCATTTCTGCATTATTGTTCAGCTTGATGCTAGTCAATTTTTGTTGGTTAGTGGCTACGACAGTTGATGTAGAAGCTTATGGAAGTGATAGAATAATGTTTATGTTCAACAATATTTCTGCACTCTTCATTGTGCTTGTGAGCCAGGTATGCAAATGTACAGAAGATACAGGACAAGTGGGGAGGCCAAGTCCTCACTTAATGTCAGAGTAAATGCCACTTTTGGAGGTCCAAAAGAGTCTTGATGGGAGGAGGCTGATCAAATTAGATATTTTAGTGAAAAAACAGTATCTCTTCTCTCGAAATCAGCTGCATCGAGAAAAGAAGCGGCGTCTTGATTCCAGCAACTTGAAACTGGAGCAAAAAGAATTCCGTTTACTGAAGGAATATATTGATCAAACCAGGTCTAAGCTGCAGATAGAAGACGCTCAGAAGTGAAAAAAATGATGTATCAAAATTTCGAAGTTGGCATCATTCTGCGAAAGATCAATCTACAAAGCTTTCCAGCAATTATTCCTTTCATCGAAATCCAAACATACAGAGCTCCAAAGATACAATTTGAGTCAAAAGTTTAAGATTTAACTTGTTGAGAAGAGTCTGATGATGGCGATCAACATCGTGTGTATGTTGTAACCTATATTTTAAAGTCAAAATAAGACCAATCAGTTGACACATATCATCCATGCGATGAATGTCTTATCAAATAGCGGAATGCGACAAGCATCTCACCAATGAATCAAAGCGTCGCCCCATTAGCACCTCTGACTCAGTTTCTCTCCTCCATCCGGCAGTTTGAGTTGATAAGTTTGTTTTAAAAATGTGTGTGGACGGATTCGAACTCCCAACCGCCCATTTCCGAAACTCCCGCATAGCCGTTGCACCAAACGTAGCGGGCTTTGCTATACATGTGCGTCGGTTTGTTTTGTTATTTGAAAAATTGGCATATTGCTATTTAAAAGCTAGCCGGCGGGTTTGGAACCCCAAACCAGCCGGGTATCAAAATCAATACTCACCGTTCGACCACCGATAGGAGTTTAATATTTTGTGGAGTTTGTTTTGTTTTGTTAAGGTTTTGTTGGCCGAACCTTAACCAAATGGCTTATTAAGCCATAAACATTTTAAACTACCTCTAACAATCTAAACCAAAAGCTAAATGGAGATATCAGAGGAGTTGTACGAGCTGTTAGAGGGGGTTAGGGATTAATTTTGATGGTTAAGCCTAATTAGGCTAATTTTATGTATAAAAGGGGGTGTGAGGTGAGAGTTGAAGGAAGTTTTTTTTTTGAGGTGATGAAGTTTTTTTCAGGTGATACGAAGAGAGGTGCTGGAGATTTTTCAAGCCATTTTTGTACATTGGAGTATTGTTATGCTGCCGAAGTGCTAGAAGAAATGGTCTTGGTGCAATTTTGTAATTGATTTGGAGATTAATCGGATCAATCTCTCTATTGGAGTGGACCCGGAGACGTAGTCACGTTTGTGACGAACTCCGTTACCAATTTGTTTGCATCTCTTTCTCCATTCTTTTCTCTCATTCTGTTGATATCACCTTGTCATTTTAATTATTTCCATAACTTAATTTTTATGTTATTAACTTGGAATAATCATGTAAAAGTTAAGCATTCAATTATGCAATCTAGTCTAGATCCTAATCAGATCAAAATTGGCTGTAAACATTCTTTGAAGGTCAACTTCAGAAATCTTAATTTTTATTTGTGAGTAAAACAATTGGTATTGTGCTATGAAATTAATGACATTTTCATCTTTGTTTTGTTTATAGTGCATTAAATCCACTAAGGTCATCTTAGGACCCATGTGCACTTGGAAATGATTAAGAAAGGCCCATCAACAATTTCATTGAATGAACTAATTGAGATATTTAGTAAAGAACAAAACCACTCCAAGGTAGTGTCTTTCAAGAATCTAGGGAAAATTTTAGCCAAGAATTTATCCTAAAAAATGAAGTCACTACATAAGGTTATGTATACTGAGACATGGTTATTAGGGTCTCTTTTTCCACCACATTTCTCAAATCTAGGAATCTTTATGCCTTGTGGAATTTTTGCTCTCAATATCTCCAAGGATAAAGGGTTTATTTTGACATATTATGAAGGTTGGCCATTTTGATATTGGTTCAATGTAGCAATTTTTTGTTGGAGGGATGATTTTTTTTGTAGGAGTCGATTAAGGACATGATCATTGTTTGTGTTTTGACATGGAGGTGAATAAGGTGGAGGTGTATATGTAGTCATAGGGCAAGTGAATTGTAATTTTGTGAGGGGAGATGGATTAGGAGATATGATATTTGAATGCACAAAGCTGAAGGGATTTCTAGTGGAAATACCTAAGGTGGTATTGACATTGCTAGTAGGTTGTTTAGTTGTTTTAACAGTTGGATTAGTGTAATTAGGAATAGAGGTCATAGTTATGGAAGGAGGAATTGGATTTCCACCTGGACTTTGAGTTAACCCCAAAGTTTGAGCATGACTAGTCATTATAAGGACATGTTTATCAATAATATGAGCTAGGCTATGAACAATCTCTATTCCTTGTTCAGTATCAAGCATTTTCCTCATGTTATCTATTACGAGAATTGCAATACCAATAATGTATTCAGAACTCACAAAGTTTTTCAATTTCTCTAAATATTCATCCATTTGTTTTAGTTATTCTTGAGGTACATTAGCAACCATTGTGTCAACATCAGTCACATTGTTTGCAGGTAGGGTGGTCATGGGAAATGAAGTATCAAAGCTATGGTCCATAGTGGGTTGACTAGTATCAACACTATGAGTGAAAGAGTTGGAAAACTCAAGATCCACAACGATTGTGGGAACCTGGGATGGCATGAGTCTCGAACTACGTCTCACAGTATTGGTAATAGGACACTAGGTTGTGAAGCTCATACAAGTTTTACCAAACCTACATGCACCCGAAATGGAGAATAGCTTCTAGATAGTAATGCAATCAAACACCCTAGAATATGAAGTGCAATGTATGTATGTAAAAAGAGAGCAATTTTCAGATTAAATAAACAAGATAATTTTATGATTATGCTATGAAAAAACCTAAAAATGATGTCTTTTAATTTGAATTTTGATTTCCAAACAATGCACTCAATTAAACCAATTAAACCTAATGCAAAAGATGACAATTTTTTTTTTTCTATAACTAAAACCTAGATTTAACA
Organism: Sequoiadendron giganteum; assembly: GCA_007115665.2. NCBI lineage: Eukaryota > Viridiplantae > Streptophyta > Pinopsida > Cupressales > Cupressaceae > Sequoiadendron > Sequoiadendron giganteum. Next base: position 102,760,464 of record CM021101.1, read on the forward strand.
GTAGATCAGAAGAATGAAATTGAGACAAATCATTGCCCAAAAGTCTAAAACAACACCTATACAAAGACAGATTCACCCTAGGGTGAATGGGTCTTAACATAGGGGTTACAAAAATTTAAACTTGATTTAGAAGTTCAGATATAGGGCTTCCTATTTTAGGTTATAAACTCTACTTCCAGTGATTGATTTTTCTAGAATTTGATGTCTAAATGCAAGTGAAATGAATGAAAAATGATAGACTATTTGACACTTTTTGAAATGTAATTTTGACTCAATTTTTGGATATGAATGATTGAACATACACTAATATGCAAGTACTATTCAAAATTAATGTAATATGCATGCAAATTTTTGAATTTTTAAAAATTTAAAGGATGCAAAATACAAAACTAAAACCCTAAATGAGGTGAAAATCAATGCAAATTAATGCAAATCCTAGATCTAGGGTTTTAATGGACTCCAAATCATAAAGTTTATAGTGCAAGAAGGTCATGTTCACCAAAATGAAATTGAGGTAAATGGGTGTTTTCTATTAAGATGGGGGTTCACCAATAATTTACTATAAATAGAAAGTAAAAAATGGGGTATAATGCACCTATCTCCCTCAATCTCATTAGGAAAAAGAGATCCCTTAAGGAAAGATTGACTTCCATCCCTTATGTGAGTCAACCTTGAGGAGATCTTGTTGTTTTCCTTATGACCTAGGACGGGGAAAATCTGCTGAAACAACACTTTTGGGAGAAAGATTAAAAATAGTAAATAAGTTCAAAAATGAAAAGTAACACTTGAAATTATAAGATCAAACCTTAATCTAACGGAACCTACAACTTTCTGGTAGATCTAAGAAGGTTAAGTATTTGTGCACCTTTCCCCAAAATATTGTTGTTGAGTGTCCTCTAGGACTCATTTACCCAAGGAAAAATTGGTCCAGCTACAGGGGTTGAAAAAATTCTTTCACAATCATTTGGTCATATGTCTACACTCCTGATTCCTCTAGGTTTCACAGTCAAAAGTGGAAATAAATTATAAAATTGACTTTCCATGGCTTGCTGACAACTTTGACAACTTTTCCAATTTTGCTCTTTAATAGATCTTCAATCCTTCTTTAACCTAAGATCTACAAAACATACAAGAGGGAAAAATTGTTTATTTTTGGTGAATGGGGGTTTGCCTTGGTCAAACCTAGTTTTGGTAATTAAACCTTGAATTGAAACAATGAAACATGAAAGGAATGATGAATGAACAAGTGTTATGTTGCAACTCACCAAACCCTTGATTTGAAACCCTTGAAGGACTAAAACTAAGTAGATCTCTCCAAGGTCTTGATCTTGCATGAAATGGCTTGATTTATGATGTGATCCTAATGCCTGAATCTTGATTTGAATGCTTGAAACCTACATCATAATGTCAGCTCCAAAAACATGCATGATGCTTGACAACTTTGACATGATGCTTGAGATCTTGAATGCTGCAACAAATGCTTGAGAAATCTGCTCTTGAACACCTTTCACAATAATATGAAATATCTTGAAATTGAACTCTTGAAAACCTAGCTTGCTTCTCTAGTTTTGAATTGATAAAAAGACCTTCCTTTTATAGGTAATTTTCTATTTTTTTGAAAATTAAACATTACAAGTTGACACTTAAAAATTGAATTTAGGACTTTAAGATGCCACCAAAAACATGTTTAAAATTTGAATTTATGATCTTAAGGGGGACCTATTCGCCCAAGGGTGAATGGGTCCTGACCTAAATAATCAGGACCTATTCATTTCGGGGTGGTAAAAATAATAAATGCATTAATTAAATCATAACTCCCCTTTCAGAAATTATAATTAATTAGGCGTGTAAATGAAAAATTTAGGCAACTAGAGGCTTAATTAAGTCCAATTTATTAAGGGAGCGAAACATAGTGTGAAAATATAAAGGAGTACATTTTATGACACTACACCATGTTCAAAGGGTTGGTCATTTTTATTTTCACATCACCACAGTGAAAAGGGTATTCTAGGGTTTCAACAACTATGTATCTATTCACCATCTAGGAAATGCATTCAAGAAGTTGTAAAGAGATAGTTGATTGTAGTAGATATATGTAATATTGTGCCTCCTTAGCTAGTTGTAAGAATTTTGGAGAATTATGGGCAAAGAGGTATGACATGCTTCATTTTTATAGTTCTCCCTCACCAATTTTTTTGACGTATCTATAATATGAATATAATAAGTGATGTAACACTTTGATTAATTGTAAGTTATATTTGTAATATGGTCACTTTATTATTATATATGAATGTTCGCAAGTTTGGAAAAGGATCATTAAGTATACTTGATTTCTTCCTTTCATACCTTTGATTTTATTTATCATGTGTTATGTGTATATGGTAATGTGTCTCTATAACCCACATAATGCACCAGTCTTAGAAACTCGATTCTTGATGTGCTTAAAATAAACATAATCATTCACTAATAGTATAGGAGTAGGAAGTAGGCTCCTATGTAGTTCATGAATCATTGTTATACCCAAGGAAATATCTACAACAAACCTTGAAATTTTTATCCTAAGAGACTCATGTTTTGCATATGTTTTATTAGCTATATATAGAGGTTTTTGAAAATAAGGTGAAACCTTCACAAAATTGTATCAAAATACATGTACTTTAATTAACCAAAGCTTTTGGTAAACCCAGAATCTATTGATTTTCATCCCAAAAATATATTTTTCACCCCTCAAGTCCTTCATATCAAATGTGCCAGAAATTTATGTCTTAAGCTCCCTAATCATCACCTTGTTGTTACCCCTGAACAACATATCATCAACATGCAATATAATAATTAAAATTTGATCATCAATAAATTTAATATAAACACAATGATCCTCCTCAATCTTAAAATAACCCAAATTCAATGCAAAAGTATCAAACTTCTAGCACCACATCCTGGGTGAGCGTTTCAAACCATAAAAAGATCTCTTGAACCTACAAACCAATTATTTTTCCTTAAACAAAATTGTTAGGTTGTCACATATAAATTTCCTCCTCAAGATCCCCATACAAGAAAGTAGTTTTAACATCCATTTGCTCTATCTCAAAATCTCAAGCAACAACAATAGATAATAGGAATCTAATAGAAGCTAATTTAGCAACATGAGATAAAATTTCACCAAAATCAACTCCCTCTCTCTAGGAGTAGCCCTTAGCTTCTAATTTAGCCTTGTACCGCTCTAATAAACTATTTGCACCCATTTTATTTTTAAATACCCACTTGCGACCAATGGGCTTCCTTCCTTTGGTCAAACTAACAACATCCTAGATGTCACAACTATCTAAAGCCATCATTTCCTCTTGCATGGCATGTAACCAAGGCTCACATTCCTCTGAAGAGAGAGCCTCCCTAAAAGTTCTAGGTTCATCATCAATACTCAACAAATAAAATACACAATAGTAATCTGATGGACTATACATGTCAACGTGATTATGTTGCCTTGCGAACCTTCTCAAGCTAGGATTAATGGGCTTTACTTGTTCTTCTTATTTTGTGTGCTCATCCTACACATCCTTTTAACTATTTGAACTCTCTTCTTCTCCTCCATCCTCATTACCCATTTGATTTTTCTTCCACTTGTGCATCTCCTTGCTTCTCAATCTTTGTCTCAAAGTGCATTTCTAAATGTCTTATCTTTCTCCCTTGGTTGTCCTTCTCCTGATTAAACTGTAAATTCCCTGAAAATCACATCTCTAGAAAAGATTATTTTACGGGTTAGAGGATTCCAAAGCTTATAACCTTTTACATTCTCAACGTAACCAAGAAAGAAGCATTTTTATTCTTTTGGATCTAATTTAGATTAATTATATTGAGGAACATGACTAAAAGCCTCACAACCAAATACCCTTAAGTGTGAAACAAAATGCTTTCTACCTATCTATATTGTTGGAAAATTAAATGCTCCTGAGCCTCTTGCTCATCCGTCAGACCCCCTACAGCTCTCACCTACCTGTCAGGAGCCCTTTTCTGTTTTGGGGATCATACTTGTAGCTCCTAACAAAACCTGAATTAAATGTGGTAGCTGATTTTGAATTTATGGTGGTAGGTCATGTTGAATTTTGAGAGGGAATGTTGAAGAAGAAAAAAGGAATGAAGGAAAAATGTTTTCTAACTTCAACAATTAGTTGGAAGAATTTTTGTTGCAGCAACAGTCTGTGTGAAGAATTTTTTGTGTGAGCTCCCAGTAGCTCCTCAACAACAACAACTGTATTTGTTTGTTTGTGAGCAGTGATTGCTCTAGGTCGAGCTCTTTGTAGCTATTGACACTGAGCTCCCAGGAGCTCCTGAAGTTTCTCAATCTGGTTGAGCAACTCATGAAGGCTCCCAAAATTTTTTAATCCATAGCTTAGTTTATTTTTTGAGTTTACTCTTTTATATTTTTCCCTTTTGTATTTGTCATTTCCAATTATTGAATACAAAAATATTGTTGCATGTCTCCTTGTGCTTCCGCATTTTGAATTGGTGTATTCCCAGCTGATTGGGAAATAGAACAACAGTTCTGTGTTTGCATTCTATGCATTCAAATTTTCTGACATGGTATCAGAGCTATAGGCCCCATTTCCTCGTGAGTTAGGGCATTTGTTTTTTCTGGGTATTTAGTTTTTTTTGTAGGATACATGGTTGGAGATGAAGGGAAGAGTTGGAAGAAACCACCTTCCTTTAATGGATAGAACTATGATGTATGGGCAAAGAAGATGAAGACCATTATGATCACAAATGATTTATGGGAATTTTTGATAAATGGGTTTGTGGATATTACTGACCCAACTGCATTTGCAGCTCTCAAAAACAACCAGAAGGCCCAGTTGAAGGAGCAAAGAAAGAAGGATGCTAAGGCATTGAGTTTGATAGAAGTAGCTTTGACAAAGGGCATTTTTCCAAGAATAGTAGCAGCTAAGTATGCAACGGAATCTTGGGAAATCCTCCAAACTGGTTATAAAGGGATTGAAAAATTCAGATTGGTGAAGCTCCAGATACTGTGAAGAAATTTTGAGACCATTGAAATGAGGGAAAATGAGTCTATTTCAGAATTTTACATAGGGTTCTCAGATTTATTAAACAAGTTGACAGTGAATGGATAAATTATGGAGGAGCAAAATATTGTGGAGAAAATCCTCAAATGTCTACCCACGAGGTATGATGCACTCGTCATTGCTATCAAAGAGGGAAATGACCTCTCTACTTTGATGGTGGATGAGTTGATGGGTTCTCTTCAAACCCATGAGCAATGCCTAAATAGGTCTGCTACTTCTTCCCAAGAGCAAGCTTTCAAAGCTCATTCAAATGCAAGAGGTAGAGGGAGAGGTAGAAATAGCTCCCAAAGAGGTTGTGGCAGATCCAAACAAGGAAATGCTGGAGGAGAAAGCTCAGGATGAGCAAACAGCCAAGAGGGAGCAAGTAGTTCCCAGAGTAGCTCCTGAAGAGGCATGAAGAACAAAAGTTCGAATAAGAAAAATGACAAGAGCAATGTTGAATGCTACTACTATCATAAATTTGGTCATTATGCGAGTGAGTGCTGGAAAAAGCACAATAATTAGCCAAAACAAAATGCAAATGTAGTTGATTCGAATGTGGCTAAAGGCAATCATTCCATAGCCTTCATCATGTGTAACATTGGTGAAGAAGGCAGCCTTGAAGTCTGGTATTTAGACAATGGTTGTAGCAACCACATGAGTGGTAATGAAATCCTATTTTCTTTCATTGATAAGAATGTAAAATCTGAGATAAGAATGGGGAACAATGGAGTAGTTCTAATCAAGGGAAAAGGATCTATCATGATCCACACCAAGCAAGGTGAGAAAAAGGAGGTTCAAAATGTATTATTTTTACTTGAGTTAAAGCATAACCTCATGAGTGTTGGACAGCTGATCCAAAATGGATACAAAGTGTTGATGGAGAAAGGTCAATGCATCATTTATGACAAGAATGAGAGGGCAAAGGTGTTTGCAGCAATTCAAATGATAAAGAACCAAATGTTTTCGTTGAAGATTGAGATGTGTTTCTCATCTCAATCCATTGCTGTACCTCTCATGGATGGAAAATGTACAACAGTACATTCAATAGCCCTCAGGAGCTCTGTTGAAGACCCCTCCAAGTTGTGGCATCTTAGGTATGAACACTTAGGCTTTTTTGGTCTGAGTATTTTTTCCAAGAATAATATGGTTGATGGTTTTCCAAGTATATTAGAGCCTAATTTTAGGTGTGAGGCTTGCATTTTGGGCAAGCAACATAGGTAGCCCTTTCAATCGGGAAACTCTACAAGGGAAAGAGCACCATTGGAGCTGGTGCATATGGATTTGGTAGGCCCTGTAGTGTTCTTTAATCAGCTTAATAACTAGGAACATAAATTGCTCTACTCAGGGATTGAACATCACAACTGGCAGTTATAACCCACTAAAGAACCTCATTTAATTATCAACCCAGGGACGTAAACTTGAAATGGGTCAACAAATTAAATGCACTAATCACCCTTCCAGACACACATGATTCCTAAAATGCTTCATGCTGAAATCTAAATTACTGGAAACAAATTTACTGGATAACTTGCTTGGAAATGAAAACTTGAAAGATAAAACTACTCTGCGCCTAGTGGCTGCAGGAACAGTTGACAGCTTTGTTTTTCTGTCAGCTGCAGGAACAACCACTTTACTTCTATGAAAGAAAATACAACTATTCTATCTTGCAGAATAAAAGTATGGATAGTTCCCTAAGTGGGCCCCCTTAGGTAATGCCAAAAGTAAGCAACAGATTAGGTGAAAAACTTCATAAGCTTTATTGATTTGATGGAAACAAGTACATAGCACAAACTCTTGATTGAATTTCTGAAACTGAAAAAATGTGCTACAGTACTAACTTCTTCCAACCCATTCTCTGAAGGAGAAGGGGCTATTTATTGAAAACTGACTCTAACTACTAACCAACCTTTCCCTTATAAAACGAGATGCATTTATTACATTTAACTAACTTAAGCAAGGGGATGAATGATAATGGAAGAACTAAGTCAAATCGGTTTAACAACCTTAAAGCACCATCATCCTGGATTTATGCAACTCCAAGATGCCTGGCCTAGATTTCTGGAACACTCTCCCTGCATGGCGGATGAGTTGAAACTGCCTCCTCATCTTTTGCTATTGAACCAGTCTTCATGGATTTGGTCTTCGTTCTTCAAGTGAAAATTGAATTCCCTTCCTCCAATCGGGGTTCCTGCAAAATATCTCGCCATCTTTTCCTGAGGAAGAAGGTTAGCTCAAACACGTTCATCATTTAAGACAATCCATTGCTTTTATTTATTCATTCATTAAGTATTAAACTAAGGCAAACATTATTTCAGATATGGCTGCAGGAAGGTTTTATGATCACAAAAGCCATAAAGTATTTATCAGACTAATAAAACATTAAAGATAATAATCATGAGACTTTTCATCAGAATATACTCATCATATTTAAGTTATAAAAAGGTTTATGTCCTATCCCATAATCAGACTGAATGTTTGTTTTAGCATAATAAAAACAAAAAAGTATTTATAAAAACATGATCAAAATGAGCCAAAAACTTGGCTCATCAGTCCCTTCAACCAACTACTTGTTGGACCCTTCAGCAAGTCTAGCATTCCTTCTTCTAGCAAACTCTCTCAGATCTGCACTTAGTTTCTGCTCACATTCGCCATTCTGAAAAACTCCAGAAGTGAGCTCTCATTGCCTCCAGCCTTTGCCATCTATTATCTTCAGAACTTCTGTTATAAGTGTTGTTGTCCCCTTGTATAGCCAATAATGGCCATAGAAGAATAGGTGGCTGCATAACCAATGGCAACCGATTCTCCTTCTTTGTTCTGGCATTTCTCATTGTTGGTATGTGGCGACTGATCATTCTATACTGTACACTCTTCATGTATAACCCCGATTTTGTATAACCCTAATTTATAAAGGGTTTAGGATAGAGTTACAGTATTATAAGAAACAAGCGATTATTCGCGATATTGTAATAGGGTTTTACACTGGTTAATGAAATCATTGGATGGCTGCGGTTTGGTGGATGTAGCCCACATTGGGTGAACCACGTTAAATTCTCTGTGTTATTTTTCTGTGTGTTTTACTTCTGGTTTATTTGATAAAATCTGCATTTAGCTTTTAGATATCTGCCATTGAAAACCTAACAAGTGGTATCAGAGCGAGTTGTTTTCAATTATCGTTTGCAGGAAAGTCTCACGGTTGAGTGGGAGTCTCACGGTTAAGTGGGAGCAATGGCAGACGAGGGTAAGATGAAGGTTGATAAGTTCAATGGGCAGAACTATCAGTTATGGAAGATGCAGATGGAGGACTATCTCTATCAGAAGGATTTATGGCGGCCATTGGAAGGGAAAACCAAGAAACCTACAGCAATGTCGGATGAGGACTGGGATATTTTGGACAGAAAGGCACTTGGCAGTATTCGCTTATGCCTGGCACAATCGGTGGCGTTCAATATCACAACAGCAAAGACAACTCTAGAGTTGATGGAAACCCTAGCAAAGTTATATGAAAAGCCTTCCGCTTCGAATAAGGTATTTCTTATGAAGCGCTTATTTAATATGAAAATGGTAGAAGGTGGATCAGTTACTGATCATTTGAATGAATTTAATACGGTTACCAGTCAATTAACTTCTGTAAAAGTTAACTTTGATGAAGAAGTTAGGGCTCTTTTGATTTTGTGTTCTTTGCCTGAAAGCTGGAATAGCTTGGTAATGGCGGTTAGCAATTCTGTTTCTGGTTCAAATACATTGAAATTTGATGATGTTGTTGGTGTTATTTTGAGCGAGGAAATTCGTAGGAAAAGCTCAGGTGGAACATCCACATCAGGCAGTGTTTTGAATGCAGAAAGCAGGGGCAGAACAAATGAGAGACGAAACAATTTTGGGAGTCGTGGGAAGTCACGAGGAAAATCAAGGGACAGAAGGTCCCAATCTAGAGACAAGAGGGATTGCTGGTACTGTGGTAAGTCAGGGCATGTAAAGAAAGATTGTTGGTCTCGAAAAAATAAAGAAGGAGACAAACAGGAAGGAAATAAAGAGGCAAATGTGGTAAGTAATAAATCTGATGAGGATGCTTTGATTCTTTCTCTTGATAATGCTGATGATTCTTGGGTGTTAGATTCAGGGGCTTCATTTCATGCTACGCCCCATAGAAATTATTTTCTTGATTATGTCCAAGGGGATTTTGGGCTAGTTTATTTGGGAGATAATGAACCTTGTCAGATTGTTGGAAAGGGAAGAATCAAGATCAAGTTGCAGAATGGGAATCATTGGCTACTACATGAGGTAAGGCATGTTCCAAAGCTAAAAAGAAATTTAATTTCTGCAGGGCAACTAGATGATGAAGGTTGTGTTGTTACATTTAGTGATAAAAATTGGAAGGTTACAAAAGGTGCCTTAGTAGTAGCAAAAGGTGCGAAAGTAGGCACCTTATATCTTTGTACAGGTCATACTGTTCCTTCTACTTTAGCTATTGCAGATAAAAATCAATGTTCAGGAACAGTTGCTGCAGTTCAGCAGGAAGAAAATCAGATAGTTGCTGCAAATTCTGAATCAGTACTATGGCATAACAGACTTGGTCACATGAGTGCAAAAGGTATGAAAGTACTTCATTCAAAGAATGCTTTACCAGGTCTAAAATGTGTTAACATGGATTTCTGTGAAAGTTGTGTGTATGGCAAACAAAAGAGAGTTAGTTTTCTCAAGGATGGGAAACAAAAGAAAGATGAGAAATTGGAGCTTGTGCATACGGATGTATGGGGACCAGCTCAGGTATCTTCTCTTGGTGGCTCTCATTATTATGTCACATTCATCGATGATGCAACTAGGAAGGTATGGATTTATTTCATTAGGCAGAAATCTGATGTATTTGAAACTTTTAAAAAATGGAGAAGCTTGGTTGAGAATGAGACAGGTAAAAAGTTGAAATGTCTCAGATCTGATAATGGTGGTGAGTATTGCAGCAAAGAGTTTGAAGATTATTGTTCCTCTAATGGTATTCGTAGGCAGAAAACGGTTCCAAGGACTCCACAGGAAAATGGAGTGGCTGAGCGCATGAATAGAACAATAATGGAGCGTGCACGGACTATGAGATTGCATGCTGGGTTGCCTTTAAACATGTGGGCAGAGGCTGTAAACACTGCTGTTTATTTAATTAATAGAGGTCCATCTAATCCTTTGGGTTGTGGTATTCCAGAGGAAGCATGGAAAGGTAAGAAGGTGAGTTATTCTTTTCTGAAAACCTTCGGTTGTGAAGCATTTGCACATGTAGATTCTGAAAATAGAACCAAGCTTGATGCAAAATCAAAGAAATGTATATTTGTTGGATATGGCATAGATGAATTTGGTTATAGGCTTTGGGATTTTGAAAATAAGAAAATTGTGAGAAGCAGGGATGTCATATTCAATGAGAAAATGTTGTACAAAGATCTATTGCAGCAGCATGAGAAGAAAGAACAGGATTATGCAGTGCTGGATGATATTACAAACACCAATGTTCCAGTGGTTCCTCATGCTCCGCAACAGCAACAACAAGAAATACCACAAACTCCAGTTAATGTTAGGCGATCTTCAAGGTTAAGTAGACCTCCAGAAAGATTTTCTCCCTCTTTGTACTCTATTCTATTAACTGATGCTGGTGAACCAGAATGTTATCATGAAGCTATGCAGGTGGATACCAAGGTTCAGTGGGAGCATGGAATGGAAGAAGAAATGGACTCCTTGCTGAAAAATCAAACTTGGGAATTATGCAAGTTGCCTGCAGGTAAAAAGGCTTTAGCAAACAAATGGGTTTATAGGATGAAAGAGGAGGATGGAGGTAAGAAAAGATTTAAATCCAGATTAGTTGTAAAGGGATTTGCACAGAAACAAGGTATTGATTTTGATGAAATATTTTCTCCAGTTGTTAAAATGACCTCTATTCGTACTGTGTTAAGTATTGTGGCTGTTGAAGATTTACATTTAGAACAGCTTGATGTTAAAACTGCCTTTCTCCATGGTGATTTGGAAGAGGAAATTTATATGGAACAACCACAAGGATTTGAGGTCAAAGGTAAGGAGAAACTGGTGTGCAGATTGAAGAAAAGCTTATATGGCTTAAAGCAAGCACCTCGACAATGGTATCTTAAATTTGATAGTTTTATGGCTGAGCAAGGTTACAATAGGTGTAATTCAGACCATTGTGTTTATTTTAAGATGCTAGGTGAAGATAGCTACATTATTTTATGTTTATATGTTGATGATATGCTTGTAGCGGGGTCTAACATGGATCACATAAAGGAGTTAAAACAACAGTTAGCAAATTCATTTGCTATGAAGGATTTGGGGGCAGCAAAACAAATCCTTGGTATGAAGATTACAAGAGATAGGAAAAACAGGAAATTGTTTTTATCTCAAGTTGATTATGTTAAAAAGGTGTTGCAGAGATTTCATATGGAGAATGCAAAAGCTGTCAGCACACCTTTGCCCAGTCATGTAAAATTGACTAAGGATATGTGTCCAAAGACACAAGAGGAGGAAGAAAAAATGTCCAAAGTACCATATGCTTCAGCTGTAGGTAGTTTAATGTATGCCATGGTATGCACGAGACCAGATATTGCACATGCTGTAGGAGTTGTTAGCCGGTATATGAGTAATCCAGGAATTGAGCATTGGAATGCAGTGAAATGGATTCTCAGGTATTTGAGAGGTACACCAGATAAACATTTATGTTTTGAGGGATCTAATACAGATTTAAAAGGCTATGTTGACTCAGATCTAGCAGGGGATATTGATACCAGGCGGAGTACCACAGGTTATGTATTTACCGTTGGTGGGACAGCAGTAAGTTGGATATCTCGATTGCAAAAGGTGGTTGCTTTATCCACCACAGAGGCAGAGTATGTGGCTGCAACAGAGGCAGCAAAAGAGATGATATGGATGCAACTTTTCATGGAAGAGTTGGGAAAACAACAGGCTGAAAATTACTTGTTTACAGACAGCCAGAGTGCTATACATCTTGCAAAGAATTCTGCTTTGCACTCTAAAACCAAACACATACAGTTGAGGTATCATTTCATTCGGTCAGTGATGGAGGATGGACAGGTAAAGTTGGCAAAGATACATACAGATGTAAATCCAGCGGATATGTTTACTAAGGCGGTGATAAGGGAGAAGCTGAGCTCCTCTTCAGCTTCGGTTGGCCTTCAAGGTTGAATTAAAGTATAAGAAAGCAGCAGGATCCAAGGTGCTTATTTCCAGTGGGAGCTGTAAGTGCAGCGGTGTCGTCCAGGTTCAGTCTCCAAGTGGGAGATTGTTTAGGTGTGGAGCCTGATCAGTCTCCAAGTGGGAGATTGTTGGTATGTGGCGACTGATCATTCTATACTGTACACTCTTCATGTATCCTCGCCGGGGTCCGGGGCCGGGCCGGTAGCCCCCGAGAAAAATTTTTGGCCTGCTTTTTCGCGAAATTACTGAAAAAGGGAAAAATCACAAAAAAGGGAAATATCCCCGATTTTGTATAACCCTAATTTATAAAGGGTTTAGGATAGAGTTATAGTATTATAAGAAACAAGCGATTATTCGCGATATTGTAATAGGGTTTTACACTGGTTAATGAAATCATTGGATGGCTGCGGTTTGGTGGATGTAGCCCACATTGGGTGAACCACGTTAAATTCTCTGTGTTATTTTTCTGTGTGTTTTACTTCTGGTTTATTTGATAAAATCTGCATTTAGCTTTTAGATATCTGCCATTGAAAACCTAACACTCATGTACCTCTCTGCTCTTCTGGTTGCTGCATACAAGGTGTTGGGAGTATATGGTTCTGCTTTCTTCAATTGAAATGAAAGATGCTCCCATTTGTTCTGAATGTGCAGGGTTGCAGCATTGAAATCACTGTTTATGATTTAAGAATATTGAGAAAATACCTCTTGTCTTAAAGGCTCAATGAGAGGCCTGGCTCTTTCATCCCTCCACAATTTCTTTCAGTCAAAGTAAATACCCATCATCCTGAAATGTCCTCGTAAATTCCTCTGCAATGTCTGTATTGAAAGTCCCGAGCTTTAGGAAGTAATTGAGCCACCCATATTGTCTGAATAGTGGCACATGCAGCACATCCTGTAATAGGATACTATGGTCTATAGGCTCATGCCGAATCGGCTGACCTCCCATTTCCTTGGCTTTTCCTCACTTGGGTTTTTTTTCAACCGAACTCCCTGTAGCCCAACTATTGAATCTTCTGCAATTCTTCAGTACTCTGCCCTTCCCCTCAACCGAAACTTTTGAACTACTTTTCAAAAGTGACAGAAAAATAGGGAAAACAATATAATCATGCAATCTTTTGGAGGGAGAGAGTAATCATGGATAATTGGAATACATTCAGGTTCATTAAGACAGGAAGGAAAGACTGTTTGATTATTAATTACAGTTTCCAAATATTGGGGGTGCATGACAACAGATGGGACAAGCTTTTGGCGGTGATGTGGCAGAAGTTAAATCATAAAGAAGCGTGCTCCATCGTGTGAACGAGCCGAAGGAAATGGCAACCATATAGGAAATTTGTTTGCACTAATTAATACTAAATTAAATGCAATCATTAAAGTAACTTAAACTATCTTAAAGTGAAGTGGAGTGTACCTGGAGAGAATCGTCGTAATTATTTGATGTGACCTCCTTCTTCATTGCAATACGTGACACAGAGAAACGTGGATGATATGGGAATGACAGGTGGATGATGTGGAAGAGAAAGAGTGAGTATGGATTGTGGATGACGTGATGAAATGGAATGGGATGGAATGGGGATCTTAAAAGATAACCCCTTTATTATGATTTTATATGCACTTTATGCATGGCCTGGGAAATTAAGCCTAGGCTCAATTCCTTTGGTTGTAGGATCACTGCTGTCCTGCTCAATTTTGAACTGTTTCAAAAATGTTTCCTTGTCAATGGGTTAAAAATAGAGCTTTAGGTGATGCCCATTGACTAATAGCTTGAACCAAACTTCATCAATGGTCCTTAATTGAACATCACCATTGCTGAATACCTCTTCTATCTCATATGGACCCAACCATCTGGTTTGTAATTTCCCTGGACTGTCCTTATACCGTGAGTCATAAAGTAGAGCCCAATCTCTTACTTTGAATTTCTTTTCCTTGATGTATTTATCATGCCACGTTATTCACTGATTTTGTATCATCTCTGTGTGTTGCAGGGCATTCTTTCGGAGCTCATCCAGTGCATTGAGCTGCATGACTCTATCCCTTTGTGCAGTTGTTAAATCCATGTCCATCTCTAATGTTGTTCTTAGAGTCTTATGTTCGAATTCAATTGGCATCACAGCTATTTTACCATACACCATTTCAAAAGGTGTACATCCTGTAGCAGTCTTCCAGGTAGTTTGGTAGGCCCATATAGCTTCTGGTAACCTTGTGGCCTAGTCCTTTCTATGCAAATCTATAGTTTTAGTCAGAATGGCCTCTATGTCCCTGTTGGTGACTTCAACCTGGCCATTAGCCTGGGGATGATAAGGAGTTGATTTCTTGTGACGTATATTGTATTAATTTACTAAGGCTATGATAAGTGTAGAAGTGAATTGTGCTCCTTGATCTGTCACTATTTCCCTAGGGACACCAAACCTGATGAATATTTCCTCATACAGGAATTTGGCCACTTTATTATGCCTAACATGCTTCATAGGTTTAGCTTCTACCCATTTTGTCACATAATCTATGCATACAAGGATGTAGGACTTACCATTGGAAGGTGGATCAATTGGTCCTACAAAATCTAGTCTCTATTTGTCAAAAGGTGCAACAACAACTTGTGGAAATAGAGGCATCTCATCAGAGTGAGTTGGTCTTCCCATCCTTTGGCATCTATCACATCTCCTGGTATATTTGGCTGCATCTCTATGCAGAGTTGGCCAATAGTAACCAGTATTTAAAATTTTCATTGTTGTTCTTTTGGCAGCAAAATGTCCACCACACGGCTCATCATGGCTTGCATGCAATATATCATGAGTGTCTTCTTCTTGTACACATCTCCTCATAACTTGATTTGGCCCTGTATAAAACATGCAATCTACAATCCAAGAAAAGTTAAAACTTTTCTCTACCAATAATCTATTTTCCTTAGGGGAGAATTGAAGAGGAGTTCTTCCTGCAGCCAGATAATTTTCTATATCGGCATACCATGGGTGAATAACCCTGATTGCAAACAGGTGCTCATCAAGAAAGGAGTCTTCAATAAGTGCAGAGTCATCTTGCCTTTGAATTCTAGAAAGTAAATCAACAACTACATTGGCTTTGTCTGGCTTGTCCACAATTGTAATGTCAAATTCCTGCATCAGCAACAACCATCTTGCCAATCTCCCGGCTATTGAGCTTTTGTTCATGAGATACCGGATTGCTGCATGATCAGTGTGGACAAAAAATCGATAACCTGTGATGTAATGCCTGAATTAATTGAGGGCATAGATGATTGCTAACATCTATTTTTCTGTAACAGTGTAGTTTAGCTCAGCCCCTTGTAAATTTTTGCTTATGTAGTAGAGTGCATGTTCTGTTGAACCACCCTTCTACCCTAACACGGCTCCAATGGAATAATCTGATGCATCGGTATGAATATGAAATGGAAGTGACCAATCAGGTCCTTTCAAAATAGGTGCCTGTGTAAGGGAAACTTTTAAATCAAGGAATGTTTTTTCACATTGTTCGGTCCAAGAAAAATTTGCATCCTTCTTCAACAGGCTGTATAAAGGGACTGTTGTTTGGCTGAAGTCCTTGATGAATCTTCTATAGTATCCAACATGGCCTAGAAAGCTTCTTAATTCCTTCTGCTTAGTAGGAAAGGGTAGATTAGAGATGACCTCAATCTTAGCAGGATCAATCTGTATTCCTGCAGCAGAAATATAGTGACCAAGCACTATTCCCTCCTGCATCATCATGAAGCACTTTTGACTATTCAACGATAGATTATGATCTTCACATATCTGTAGTACTTTCTTCAAGTTGGCCTGAGCTTCTTCAAATGTTGCACCATAAATAGTAAAGTCATCCATATATATTTCCATGCAATCATGTGAGATGTCTGAGAAGATACTTATGACTGCCCTCTGGAAAGTTGCAGGTGCGTTACAGAGACCAAAAGGCAAAACTGAGTAGGCAAAAATTCTCCAAGGGCATGTGAAAGTAGTCTTTTCTTGATCCTTAGGAGCAATCTTGATTTGATTGTACCCGCTGAAACCATCCAAGAATGAGAAGTATTTTTTCCCAGCTAAATTATCTAGAACTTGATCAATGAATGGAAGAGAGAAGTAATCTTTCTTTGTTGCTAAATTAAGCTCTCTATAATCTACATATACTCTCCATTTTCCTCCTTTTTTAGGAACAATAACCAATGGGGAAACCCGCTGACTATCCGAGACTGGGTAGATAAAGTCAGTTGTTAACATTTTTTGCAATTCTTCTTTAACAATCTCTCTCAAGGCTGGATTGATTCTTCTTTGAGGCTGCTTGACAGGTTTAAACTTACTGTTAATGAATATGCGATGTGTGCAGAGTTTTGGGTCTAAACCCTTCATGTCACCATATTCCCAAGCAAAAGCTGACTTATGACTGGTAAGCATTTTGACCATAGATTCTTGCTGCTCTCTAGTGAGGTTTTTATTGATACTCAAGGTCTTTCTTGTGGCTACCTCAACTTGAGAGGTTAAATCAACCATAGATACCTCAGGCAGAAATGACATTTTTACCTCATGGGGTAGCAAGGTGTGTAAGTAGTCAGTTGCTGCAAGATAATGGGCTGATGCAGATGGAGGAAGAATGTTCTGCAAGGAGCATGGATTTTTTTCACAATGAAAGTACTCGGTACCATAGTTATTCAATAGGATATTGGATAGTATATCTTTTTCTTGTTGTTGTGCAACAAAAGGTTCTCTGGTAATCATCATTAAATTGGCCACATAATTCACTTCCTCCTCTTCTCCCAAATCTGGCCAAACAGCCTCTCTAGACTCAGGTTGGGGCTGGGCTGGAGAATAGAGGGTAAGCTTCTTTGTGCTATACCCTCAATTATTGTCATGTTACCCAACCTACAACCAATGTAAGCATCAGCAGTAGCCAACCAAGGTCTTCCTAGTATGATAGGGTATCCCCCCAATGATGCCTTTGGAGATAAGACCATAAAGTCAGCAGGATACTCCTAGGAATCCAAGGTGACTACCAGGTCTTCAACTACCCTATCAGGTTTGATAGTTGAGCTATCAACAAGCTGCAATATTGTAGGTGGCAGAAATATTAAGTTTTACAACTAGGTCCTTTATCATGACATTGATAGCTGCACCAAGATCCACTAAAACATTCTTAATCTGCAACCCATTAATATTGATCTCCACCACAGGACTGCCCGGGTCTAAATATTTTGGGATGGTAAGCTTCCCTAACATTAAATCAGAGAGTTGACCTATGACATGGACAGTTTGAGTGTCTTTCTTTTTCCTCCCCGGTTTCTTCAAACATGCCTCCTCAATGGCTTTGCTATAGATAGGTACCTCTTTGATTGCTTGGAACAAGGGAATTTTCACACATATATGCTTTAGCTGGTCAAGGATGTCAAAGGTAGGTTCTTCTTTTTTTTTGCTTTCTCACCTTCCAACCTTTATGGGAAAGGAAGGAACACTTTATTAGATGCCTTAGGTAATGTTGGAATCTGAACTGGCTCATTTGGTTGGGCTTGGTCCTTGGTATCTTCTTCTTGGTCAGTCTCCTTAGATGACAATTCTGAGATTATTGGAGGAGATGGTGTGGGAAGCACAGTTCCTGAATGTAAATTGATATTATTCAGTTTGAGAGCATAGGCAGGCTGATGATTAGGATCAGTAAAATAGACTTGCTGCTGCTGCTGGTGGTTATTTGGATTGGGTGCTGCCTGAGTAGGTAGTTGGATTGGCTTTGGATTCTGACCTTGATTAGCTGTAGGAGGTGGCATAATGAATTGCTGCTGCGGTTGCTACAGGAAACCAGTGGATGGATTTGACCATTGCTGACCTCCTCTCCATTGGTTAGACTGCTGCCAATTCCCTTGCAGAGGCTGCCACTAATTTTGTTGTGGTGATTGCCAATTCCCTTGTGAGGATTGCCAACGGTTTTGTTGGGCATTTGGCCAAGGGTTATTCCACTGAGGTTAGGAGTATGGCCCATAATTTGGAGGGTATTGGTTTTTCCATTGACTATTATATGAACCAAAATTTTGCAAAGGGTCCTGAGGCATACCTTGTCTTGGGGCCCATGGCCTGTGCTGAGCAACAAATAACACTTCCTCCTCTCCTTCAATGGTTTTGAACTCAGTAGGGAGATGTTGCACCTCCAAATTAGCCACTGCTTTGCATTGGCAATCTTTCTTCCTTTGTCGATAGTTGGGGCAATATTCAGCTAACATTGCCTCAGCTTCTTCTTTCTTCCTTTTAGCCTGCATCGTATCCAGTTGAGTGGCTACATCATTGATGATATCCTGATTGAAGTCAGACAAGAGATTAGTAATGTCCCCTTTAGATATTCCAGAGCCACTTCCTTTTATAGAAGAGGGTCTAAACCCCCTTCCCTTCTTTACAACTACTCTGGAGTAATTGAGACAGATTTTCTTGATATCATCCCAATCGCTTTGGGTGACATAAACTCCTGCCATGAGGTCAAGGGCCTCCATGCAAGTATCATTAACTCCTCTCAAGAAGAGAAGTTTTTGAGATTCCTCATTCAGCTCATGATGAGTATTCTTCTACACACTAAACAAGAACCTTGACACATAATCCTCCAAGGTTTCATCCTCCTTTTGTGACATTTTGAAGATGTCATCTCCTCTCATATCATTTCCTCTACAATATTCTTTATATTTTCCCAAGAACAGAGTCTTCATTTAGAGTAGAAGGAAACATCCCATGAACCATCTCAAGGTTGCCTCATTTAGAGTAGAAGGAAACAATTTCAGCTTGTGTGTTGAGGTTGTATAGTTATAGCTTCTGCAAAGGATGTCAAATTCAAACAAGAAGGTATGAGGGTCCTCAGTAATAAGTCCATAAAACTTTGGCAGTATTGAGGCAGGGATGTTCTTGAGGTTATTATTGTCATGCAAGTCAGGGATTGGGAATAGAAAAATAGGATTTTCCATTCTTGGTTGTGTTCTTGGATTAGCTCCTGGTTGAGGAACTACAAGAGCAAGGGAATTATTTGATTATGTATCTTCGGATGGGCTAAAGCTTTGTTCAGAGGAAGAAGACGAGGTAACTAAGTCTTGGCCAACATCCAAATATGGGGTGTCTTGGAATAGGTTTGGTTCAATTTCTTCAATATCTATGCTCCCTGGAAGGAATCTTCCAAATTGGTCTCTTCTTCTATGCATACAACAAAAGTGCACTAACTTATGGAGATGCTGGAATGCATAATTCTAACTAAAAATACTAAGAATGAAATCTTAAACTCTTTACTAGCATGCCTATAATAGGTCCTTAGTTTGACACCATCCTCGGCAACGGCACCAAAAATGTAGTGTTCTTTAATCAGCTTAATAACTAGGGGCATAAATTGCTCTACTCAGGGATTGAACATCACAACTGGCAGTTATAACCCACTAAAGAACCTCATTTAATTATCAACCCAGGGACGTAAACTTGAAATGGGTCAGCACAATATATGCACTAATCACCCTTCCAGACATACACGATTCCTAAAATGCTTCATGCTGAAATCTAAATTACTAGAAACAACTTTACTGGATAACTTGCTTGGAAATGAAAACTTGAAAGATAAAACTACTCTGTGCCTAGTGGCTGCAGGAATAGTTGACAACTCTGTTTTTCTATCAGTTGTAGGAACACTCACTTTACTTCTATGAAAGAAAATACAACTATTATATCTTGCAGAATAAAAGTATGGACAGTTCCCTAAGTGGGCCCCCTTAGGTAATGCCAAAAGTAAGCAACAAATTAGGTGAAAAACTTCATAAGCTTTATTGATTTGATGGAAATAAGTACATAGCACAATCTCTTGACTGAATTTCTGAAACTGAAAAATATGTTACAGTACTAACTTCTTCCAACCCATTCTCTGAAGGAGAAGGGGCTATTTATTGAAAACTGACTCTAACTACTAACCAACCTTTCCCTTATAAAACGGGAGGCATTTATTACATTTAACTAACTTAAGCAAGGGGATGAATGACAATGGAAGAACTAAGTCAAATTGGTTTAATAGCCTTAAAGTGCCATCATCCTAGATTTATGCAACTCCAAGACGCCTGGCCTAGATTTCTGGAACACTCTCCTTGCATGGCGGATGAGTTGAAACTGTCTCCTCATCTTTTGTTGTTGAACTAGTCTTCATGGATTTGGTCTTCATTCTTCAAGTGGAAATTGAATTCCCTTCCTCCAATCGGGGTTCCTGCAAAATATCTCGCCATCTTTTCCTGAGGAAGAAGGTTAGCTCAAACACGTTCATCATTTAAGACAATCCATTACTTTTATTTATTCATTCATTAAGTATTAAACTAAGGCAAACATTGTTTCAGATATGGCTGTAGGAAGTTTTGGTAGTAGAGGCTGCAGAAAGGTTTTATGATCACAAAAGTCATAAAGTATTTATCAGACTAATAAAACATTAAAGATAATAATTATGGGACTTTTTATCAGAATATACTCATCATATTTAAGTTATAAAAAGGTTTATGTCCTATCCCATAATCAGACTGAATGTTTGTTTTAGCATAATAAAAACAAAAAAGTATTTATAAAAACATGATCAAAATGAGCCAAAAACTTGGCTCATCAGGCCCTATGCAAATCACATCTATTGGTAAAAGCCAATTTTTTATGACCTTCATTGATGATTTCAATTGTAAGACATGGGTCTATTTTTGGTAGCATAAGTCTGAAGCTTTTGATAAGTTTGTGTTGTTTAAGGCCCATACTGAAAAGGAGAGTGGACATTTTATCAAGTTCCTAAGATCAGATAGAGGAGGAGAGTATACCTCCAATCATTTTGTGCATTTTTGTAGGCAAAATGGCATTAAGAAGGAGCTAATAGCCATTTATACTCCGTAGCAAAATAGAGTGCCTGAGAGAAAGAATAGGACCATCTTGGAGATGGCAAGGAGCATGATGAAAGCAAAGGGACTCTCGACTGAATATTGGGGAGAAGTTGTAGCAACAACTGTTTATTTAATAAATAGAAGTCCAACAAAGGTGGTCCGTGACAAAATACCACAAGAGGCATGGATGAAATGCAAGTGGATGGTTGAGCACTTGAGAGTGTTTGAGTGTGTGACATATGAACTTGTGCCTAGAGAAAAGAGGTGAAAAAAGGATGACAAGGGTGAAAAGTGCATTTTCACAGGCTACAGTGAAGAGTCCAAAGCCTACAGGTTGTATAACCTAGTCACCAAGAAAATTGTCATTAGTAGAGACATGGAGTTCTTAGAGAGGATTAGTCATGGGATGGCCCAACAACTCCCAAGAGCTCCTAAAAGCTCCCAACAGTTCAAGATGATGAAGAAGATCAACAAGATCATATAGCAGTAGAAACGGTCGACTCCCGATAGCTCCTAAAGCAAATAGACAGTTAAATAGACTATCATAGAACTCAATCAAAGAGAGCTCCTGACAGTTCTTGAGAGTTGCTGAAGCTGGAAGACAGTCAAGAAGATAGTCATAGTCAGCTAGAGACTTGGCCGCAGAGAGCTCTTGATAGCTCCTAAGATCTCCCACGAGCTCCTGAACCTGCCTGTTCAGCAAAGCAACAACAGTAGTGAAAGTTCAGACCCCACTCTCTCCTCCCTAATGCCAAAGAAGACCAAGATTCTAAGGGAGATCTACCAAGATGAAAGGTATGATGAAGAGTTTGATGAGAACATGAATTTTGCATTATTTTATCATAGTGATCTAATTTATTTTGAGGATGTTGTGAAAGAGGACAAATGGTGTGAGGCCATGGATGAGGAGATAGATGCAATAGAGAGAAACAACACATGGGAGCTAATTGATTTTCCTCCCAACAAGCAAGTTATTGGGGTGAAATGTGTCTACAAGACCAAGTGCAATGTCGAAGGAAAGATAGAGAGGCACAAAGCATGTTTGGTGGTCAAGGGGTACAAACAACAGTTTGGGAGAGATTATGATGAGATGTATGCCCCCATTGCAAGGGTGGAGATCGTGCGAACAGTCATAGCAATTGAAACCCAACATAAATGGAAGGTGTTTCAAATGGACGTGAAGTTTGCCTTCCTAAATGGAGTGTTAAAAGAGGAATTTTATGTGGAGTAGCCATTTGGATATGAAGTTTCGGGTGAAGAACACAAGGTGTATAGGATGAAAAGAGATCTTTATGGGCTGAAGCAAGCTCCACGGGCATGGTACAACAGGATTGACTCATATTTGATGAGAAATGGCTTTAGCAAAAGCGATGGTGATCCCACTCTTTACATCAAAACAACAAATGGTAATGTTTTGATTGTTTTTTTGTATATTGATGATTTAGTTTTTACTGGGGATGATGATTTCCTCATTGCTGATTTTAAAGAGGCCATGAAAAGAGAGTTTGAAATGATAAATTTAGGTCTCTTAAGATATTTTCTAGGCATAGAAGTAAAACAAATGCATGATGGTATATTTATCTCTCAAAAAAATATACAAATGAGATCTTGAAGAGATTTAGGATGCTTGAAAGCAAGCTTGCCCCAACACCAATAGTTGTAGGTCTAAATTTGAGCAAGGAAGATTGCAACAACAATGTGGATCTGACCATGTATACAAGTTTGGTTGGAAGTTTGATGTACTTGATTGCAAGTAGGCCAGATATAATGCATGCAGTGAGTCTTATTTCTAGATTTATGGAGACTCCAAGAGACACCCATTGACAAGCGAGTAAGAGAATCCTAAGGTACATGGATGACACCAAAGGATTTGACATTTTGCATGCAACAAAAAGTGAGTTTGGGTTGGTTGGATACACAGACAGTGATTGGGCAGGAAGTTTGGATGATAGGAAGAGTACATTGGGCTATGTGTTTCATTTGGGTTCAGGAGCTATCTCATGGGCTTCCAAGAAGCAACCTATAGTTTCCCTATCAAAAGATGAGGTTGAGTATATAGCAAAAAATGTAGCAACATTTGAAGCTATTTGGCTGAGAAGAATCTTGGAAAATTTGAGAGAAGAACAAGAAGATGGAACAACAATCTTTTGTGACAATGTTTCATCAATAGCTTTGACAAAAAACCTTTTGTTTTATGGAAGAAACATGCACATTGGAAATAGGTATCATTTTATCAAAGATTTAGTTGAAAATGGTGAAATTAAAATAGTTTTTTGTAGGTCTGAGCAGTAGATAGTAGACATATTCACCAAGCCTTTGAGCAAGGATACTTTCGAGCGCCTAAGGAGCAGATTGGGCATTGTTGATTTGGATCAAGATTGATCTTGTTTCGTCAACTCAGGACCAAGGGGGAGTGTTGGAAAATTAAATGCTCCTGAGCCTCCTGTTCATCTATTAGACCCCCTATAGCTCTCACCTACCCATCAAGAGCCCTTTTCTATTTTGGAGATCATCCCTGAAGCTCCTAACAACTCCACAATTAAATGTGGTAGCTTATTTTGAATTTGCAATTTATGGTGGTAGGTAATTTTGAATTTTGAGAGGGAATGTTGAAGAAGACAAAAGGAATGAAGACGAAATGTTCTGTAAGTTCAACAGTTAGTTGGAAGAAGTTTTATTGCATCAACAATCTATGTGAAGAATTTTCTGTGTGAGCTCCCAGTAGCTCCTGAACAACAATAGTTGTATTTGTTTGTATTTGAGCAGTGATTGCTCTAGGTTGAGCTCTGCATAGCTCTTGAAACTGAGCTCCCAAGAGCTCTTGAAGTTTCTTAGTTTGGTTGAGCAACTCATGAAGGCTCCCATAAATTTTTAATCCATAGCTTAGTTTATTTTTTGAGTTTACTCTTTTATGTTTTTCCTTTCTGTATTTGTCATTTCCAGTTATTGAATACAAAAATAATGTTGCATGTCTCCTTGTACTTCTGCCTTTTGAATTGGTGTAGTCCCAGCTGATTGGGAAACAAAACAATAGTTATGTGTTTGCATTCTGTGTATTAAAATTTTTCGACATATACTTCATGAATTTTATCAACAAGATTGGAACAAGGAGATCTTTTAATCAAATAACAAGATACTCCAACCGATTTTTTCCAAAAGCATCTATCAAGCTTAGCACCACTCAACATGCTCCTAGCTCTTTCCATTAAGGTTTAGCTCATTCTTTCTACTACCCCATTTTGTTGGAGAGTATAAGGAGTAGTCTTATGTCAAACAATACTTGCATGCTTACAAAATTCATCAAATTCCTTAGAATAATATTCACCTACATTATCAGATTTGAACACTTTTATCTTATAATTCGATTGCTTTTCAACTAAGGCCTTAAATTCCTTAAACTTAGTAAAAAATTCAAATATAGAATGCATAAAATAAATCCGAGCTTAAGACATCATCAATGAAAGAGACATAATACTGAGATTTACCCAAAGAGTCAACATCCATTGATCCACATACATCTGAATGAATGATCTCTAATAATCTCTATGCCTTATTAATTCCACTAGAAAATAATGATTTATTTTGTTTAACAAACACAAAATATTCAAAAAATATCATTTTTATCAACAAAATATTTAGAAATATCATCAATCAAATTTTTGTTTAGAATATTCTTAAGTTTTTTTTACCTATTTGACTCAATCTATGGTGCCACGACATACATGCATTTTTAGTGTTAATTACATTAGCAACATTACATAAATTAGAGGCATTTTTCCTGAAAAAGGTCTTTGTTTGAGATCCTTTAGCTATCACCAAACTCCCTCTTATCAGTTGACCTACAACCAAACTTATCAAATGTCACATTCATTACAAAAGCATTCAACTTGGACACTGAAAGTAAATTTCTTGCAAGTCTTGGAATATGCAAAACATTATCAAGAGTTTTAATCCTCTCATCATTGAAACACAACTTTACCTTTTCCTTACCAACAATCCTTTTAATGTTGTTATCCCCAAGGAAAAAATTTCCCCCATCATATTCTTTGTAAGTGGTAAACTACTCCTTGTGAGGAGTCATATGGTGGGAGCAACCTGAATCAATAAGCCAAGCATCACCACTAATACTATTAGTTGAAATAAACAAAGCATCAAAATCATCATTGAAAGACTTTTCTGTGGAGGAATCAAAATTATTTTTCTTATTGTTACACTCCTTCGCATGCCCTATTTTACCACAATTCTAACACTTTACTCTACTCTTTCTAGGGGTTTTAGAACATCCTTTAAACTTATCCCTCTTTTTATCCTCTTTAGGCTCACTTTCTTTGGACCCACCTTAGACATGGAAGGTATCTTGGGAACCGACATTCATAGAATTTTTCCTCGTCTCCTCCAAAAGCAGTACAAAAATTATTGTGTCCATCTTTGGCTCTATGTTACCACTACTAATGGAAATAATTAGATTTTCCCAAGATTTGGGCAAAGAACAAAGAAACAAGATATATTTATCTTGATCTTCTATTTTAACATCTATGAATGCAAGTTGATTTATAATCAAATTAAAATCATTTAAGCGATCCGTTATAGAGTCAACATCTTTCATTTTTAAAGAATATAATCATCTTTTGAGATACAACTTGTTAGACAAACTTTAGTTTGATAAATATCACATCATTTTCCATAAATTATATTCGGTATCTTCGGTGGAGTCATTTAAAGGGACAAAATTCGTAAGACACAATCGAATGGTTCCTCATTCCTTCTTATCTAACTTTTTCCAATCTTCATCAGACATTGCGGATGGTTTACTTTCTTGTGAAATTAGCAACCATTGATCTCTCTTCAAGGAGATCCTTCATCTTTAATTTTCACATCTCGTAGCCCATTCCAGTGCGCTTCTCAATATATTGGTAAGAGGAAGAAGCCATGGTATATAATCCTCTTCACAAATCTACAATATACCATAAAACAAAAGCTCCCATTGCAGCTAAAAACCTTCAACGCTTAAGAGAAAGGTGTTCCCTTGTAAACATAATTGTTAGCTTTGATACCAAATATTGAAAACAAGGTGAAACTAGAAGTTGCAATATTAACTTATGTATACGAATTCAAATCCAAAAATAAGATTACTAGATCAGATTATATGCATGTGATTGTACATTCACCACAATAGAAAAATCAACAAACAAAATATGACACCAGATTTACATGGAGAAACCCTTTCAAGGAAAAAATCCAAATGAGAAAAGAGGGCAAGTATATTATTAATCTTCATAAGATACTATAGACACATAAAATTAGCATAGGCTTGCGAACTCAATTTTCTCATTAATTCTTTTAAACATAATTTGATTATGTCCATCTGACCAAATTCAACTATTAATTAAATAATGATCAATTATTTAATTAATTCATCTCTCTTATTCTTCTTGCCTATTTAAATAAATCGCATTTATTTAAATACGCCACTAATGTCTAAAGTCCTTTTTAAATTAAATAAATTATTAAATTTATTTAATCAATCCACTATTCCCTCTCGATTATTTAAATAAATTAATTTTATTTAAATATGTCTCTAATATTAAAGTCTTCTCATAATTAAATAAATCCCCCACAATTTATTTAATTATTAACCCACTTCTTCCACAATTAAATAATTTAAAATTAATTATTTAATTGTCTTATTTTAATTCATTTCCAAATTTAAATAAAAATTATTTATTTAAATTTCTCTCTCTTCAAATAAATAATTTAATTATTATTCACTGCCACATGACTTCACCATTTTGAATTAAATTAAAATATTAAATTCAAAATGGCATTTCCCTCCACAAATTAAGTAATTTCTAAAATGACTTGATTTTCTAACTCATTCTTTTTCTACTTACTAAATCTTATCTCATTGTCACACATATTCTCATTCCTTGATTTAATTTCTTAAATTAAATCTTGTCCACTCATTTTTAATTTCACCATAAAGTTGCCCTAACCCTAATTAAGGAGTTGTTATTTTGAATCTTGACCATTGATTCTAGGGCACTCCTCAATCTTCAATCTCGTCCATTCATCCAAAATTGTATTTTCTATAAAATGACAATTTTGTCCCCATTTTGACATCTTGAAACATTTTGCAAATCTCGTAGCTTGCAATTCTTGAATCTTGCATTTGCTTGTCTTTGTCATTTAGCTTATTAGTTTGCATGTAGGACTTAACTTATCTTGCATAATCATTTGAATCCTTCAACACTTGTTTAGGACTAGTCATAATTTTAGATTGCTCATCATAAATCTGAGGGCAACCTCATATTTTCAACAAGTTAGAAGGTGTAATGGAGGTCAATCATGGAGAATGAAGACCTTGGGTGAGATCATTTCATTCATTTTTCATTTATTTCTTTGCACTCCATTACTTACTTTGGGATTTCATGTTGCATTTAGTATGCTAACAACCTAATAAAAATACCCTCAGTTACATTGGTGAACCCGATTGCTTTTAAAAACACATTTTTTTGTAGATTTCCATATGGTCCTTTGTTGTTTTTGTAGGTACAAGTGTACGGAACACCACAAATGCCATTTTCTATGATGCAAATGCTATGTTGCGCTGTATCTACCTTTGTAAATGACACAAGTGCTTCGTCGCGATGTATCTGATCCATCAATTGACACATCTGATTTCTCGTGTTGCATTTGAAAAATACCAAACGCATTAGCCATTCAAAATGACACATCTGTCGTAGTGAGCCGCATTCGCTCTGTTGTGACACAATCGAATGGTAAAGAATTGTTTTCTATTTTTTTCATATTTCTTACTTTTTTTTCTATTTTAATACATTACGGATTTTTGGGATTACTAATCTGTGTGTGACAACATGTGCCAAGTTGGAGTCTAACTCCTTTGTTTGTTTACTTTTTACAATTCTAATCAATCAAACAAACAAAGTGCATTACACTCATGAGTTAAAATGCACATTCATACATTTTTATTGGGCTAAAAAGAACACAACCATGCATGTTCACTCATTGGATTAAAAAGAAAATTCATGCATTTTCATTGGGTTAAAATGAACTCTTGATTGTCTCATACTACAAACGGTTAAAATGAACCCTTCCTTGATCACACTATAAACGGTTAAAATGAATATGTGTCTGAGGTGTTTTATGATTTAGTAATGATCTTTGCAGTGTGTATGCAATTATCTTGCACCTTGTGCAATCTGGAGAAACAAAAACACTAACGAGTTGGTTACTTAATCACCCATTCATATTTTAATTTGGGATTAAAAAGAACAATCATGCTAGTGTGAGAAAAGTACATTGCATGTGTTCTCTCTTTGTTTATACAAACAAAGATTGATTGAACTACGAATGTACTTACTCGCTATTGTTTATCTTTAGAGGGCCTGAATGGTGGGAAAAAGTAATCACCCCAGGGAACGAACCAATTGGTAACACGCTAAATCCAAGCGACTTCCAACCGATATATAAGTGTGGGTTCTCGAGGAAAGTTCGAGGATGACGATGACTATTCTGAAAAGAAGGGCAACAATGGTCTCTTTCTGCATGGATGGTCCTCCACGAACAAAATACCTGCATTAAAACCCTTGTTCTAGTAAGGCCAAAATCCCTTTTCTATTCTTTGGTGCAGCAACAGTCGTTGCACAGGTATCCACATTTTTACAGTTTTTAGTAGAGATGATCAACCTACCATGGGAGTTTCATGGGGGTTGGAAGCTTGGTTTCCCTGCGAAGTGAGTGCACTGTAAGGGGGAGCCCATGGGGCCAAGCTTCTGAATTCATCTACTAAGAATATGCGATTGGAGTAAAATCTGCGTGGAATCCAAAAGAATACAGTCTTTTCAGCCATAGGGATTATACATGTTTTCTATGTGTTTGTTTCACTTTTTTTTTCCAAGACAATGTGTTTGCCAAGTGTCCTTAGATAAAATGAACAAATCAACATTCGCTTCAAATCTGAAATAACACTTCAAAACTGAAACACATTTTGTAATTTGCCAAAATTTTGCCACAAACAAAACTCTGTGATGCATTTGCTATATTGAATTGTAATTGTTGACTTTTGAGCCGCAATCGCTTTGTTACACTGCATTTGCAACCTTAAACACCGCATTTTCCTGTTGTACACCGCATTTTCTATATCAAATGCTGCAACTACTCTATCAAACCGCATATGCTTTTTGAAACGTTGCAATCGCCTATCTTTTGACGCATTTGCTTTACTGCAACGCATTTGCTACGACACATTTGCTAGTAACCCAAAATTTCATTCATTGTCAGAAATCCAAGGCTCAACTTTTCCACATAAGATTCCAGACATCTTTTTCTTTGTTGTTTTTGTCCACAACTAGCCAGGAATATCTCAACTCCCATCATCTTTGCATTATAGGTTGCATTCTTAGGTTACCATAGGATTCCATTGCATTTCTCTAATTGCATTCTTAGGCTTTACCATCATTCTAGGTACTCATTTTGCAAATTTTAGGAGAAGATTCCTTACCATTCTTTGTCAAACCTTTGAATTCAAGAGTAGGTTATCATTGGACTTGATCAAACCATTGTCTTAAGTCATTACCTTTTGTGAACTATTTCCCACTCATTAGTCTAGTGTGGAAATTTCACTTTGTCCTCAGTCCTTTTTACAAGTCCATTGACATTCCAAAATTGAGACATTGCCAAAACATTGTATGGTTAAGTAAATCATCTCCTTGCATACATTGTAGTCTACTTATTTTAGTCTCCTTTGCATTCATCAAGCATTCCTTATTCCAAAACCCAAAAACTTAGTGTCATAACATTTTCATATTTAGGTCATCCTTCACCATTCCCAAAGTTGAGCAAAATTTTTATGGTTGAAAGTAGAATATAGAGAAAAAGAAGACTCATGGATTATTTTGGTCAAGACACCAACCTTTACAACTTCTCCAATGACATGAATACAAATACTTTCCCTAACGACGTGAATAAAAATACCAACATAGGGAATTCTGTCATTAATCTATTCAGTGAGATGTCCATTCCATTCTCTTCATGCAATCCTTTTGAACAATTCATTCACAGAGATTCCAATGGGAAAGTATTTGAAGATGACATACAATTTGTTTCCCAAAACCTAGAAGTGGCCTCCTTTGTGGAAGATTTTGTTTTAAATGATTCAACCAGATATCTAGCTATGCTACTTGAAAAAGGGGCTAGGTTACCAAAAGGATTTGACCTCAACACTATAAGAGAAACATCTCTTGATCCTACCAATCAAACAAGCCAATCACACGATACAAACAATGCCTCCATGGAAGCCACCACACAAAATGTCATCAACACCATTAATGCTACCTCCCTTGGTGTAGCTACTACAACCAATACATCCAATGTGGTCAACACAATGTCCATTGGGGGATCATCAACCCAAATAAACACCACATACCATTCCATCCCTCAACTAACATCCATAGTTTCCTCACAAACTATTGGATCAACTTTGGGGATTTCATCTAACACAATGGGCACCAACACACCAAATCTCTTTGGAGTTTCATCTAGCTCCATGGGGACATCAACAAATCTCTTACTGGGTTCCTCTAATTCAACGACAACAAACTCATCAAACCCTTTTGGGAGGAATAAACAAAGAGTTGTCATTCAAGGAACTCAATTGGATTTCCCAAATTCATCATAGGTCAACACCAACATCCCCTTGAGACAAAACACCAACACTCCACAAGGCCACAATTATTTATTCGGGCAAGGAAATCAAGGCACCCAATATACAACTCCATTTGGGCATCAACATGCTCAAGGCCAGTAGGGCCCCCAAATTCAATCCAACATGGTTGGATCCCACATCCCAACTTATGCTTCTCAAGTCCATACACAACAACACATCCCTCATCAAAACATGCACTTCCAACAACCACCAAATCAAAACACCCAATTTTATCACCAACAACACATTCCAAACCAACACATTTCATCACAACATGTGGGCACTCAATCCATACCTATCACCAACATGTGTGATGCTACCAACAACCCAATTGTGGAGGCTCTCACACTCAAACTTGCTGCTCTTCAAACATAGGTGGAAACCTTGCAATAGTAAAAAAAAAAGAGTCTTACATGTCATATGACCTATTTCCATATCCATTTGACACAACCTTGTATATGCCACCATTTCCTCCAGGATATGTGGTGCCACATTTCCCTAAATACAAAGGCAAGACAAATCTTGTGGAACATATCCAAGAATTCACTACTAGTGGCATGGACATTGCCTATGAACACACTTACTTAATGAGACTCTTCTCTAGGAGTCTCATAGGGCACACACTGGAGTGGTTCATGCAATTGCCTAAAGGAATCAAATCATGGGATGAATTGGCAAACAAGTTTGTTGAAAACTATTCCTATAACATTGATACAAACATTGACATTGCTTCCTTATGCAAACTCACCCAAGAGGATGCAGGAGAGACCTTTATCCCATTCTTCCAAAGATGGAGAATTTTAGCAAGCCGATCTCCTGCGAAGATACCTGAAAAGGAAAAAGTCACAATGTTTGTACAAAATCTCCTCGGCCTGCTAAGATATGGCTTACAAGTCTATTGATGCACCACCTTTACTGATCTTGTTGAAAAAGGTGTCCAAATAGAAAAATCCTTACTTGCCAAAGGCGAACTTAAGTATGGCGGAAAAATAATCAACACTACCACAAACACCAACCCAAGTGCTTCCAATGAAAAAAACAAATATTGGGTTAAAAATAAACACATCACCAATGATGGCATGGTTGATACAAAAATAGTCAACACAATAGATCATGTACTCACAATCAAAGAAGTTCAAACTCAAAATGCACCTGTGACTGCACCAACACCAACAACTAATGCCATTCAAAACAATCTTGTTCAATCAAACCAAAGGCAACCTCTTTAGACAAAGAAATTCCCAAAATGTACATACACCCTTTTGGGTGAACCCATCGAAGTTGTCCTAAAGAAACTCATCCAAAATGGTGTTGTAACTTTGGAAGAACCTAAACCATATGACTGGTCAGTTTAAGCCATCATGGTGAGATGATAATGCATTATGTGACTACCACTGTGTTAAAGGGCATAAAACTTCCTCTTGTCGCCAACTCAAAAATCTTGTCCAAGATCTTATTGAAAACCACACCATTGAGTTGGGAGGTCAACCATTTATGTTTAATACAGATCATACCATCCATAAGAACCCACTATAGGACCATGGTTCAGGTAACCCCTCCTTATTTGGCATAAAGAATAATAACAATCAAGCCAATTACGCCTGTGCCGCCTACAACTATATCGGTGGTACTATCATTAATAATCTTTGTGTTGCTGATGAAGATAAATGTGTCAATACCATTACTATTAAAGACCCCAGAATGCAATGTCACTGCACACAAAGGCAAGGTCACCATCCCAGGCCATTTTGCTTGTCAACCCAAAATTACCATACCGAGCTCGACTGTCCAAAAGTTAATACCCAATCCAGAGTTCAACCTTATCGAGCAACTAAATAAGACTGCTGCCCAAATTTCCATCCTGGAATTACCCCACATTTCGCCAACACATAAGGCCATATTAGATAAAGTCTTGCAAGAGTCCTCTATCCCAAACAATATTGATGTCAACCATTTTAAAACTATGGTCAAATATTTGACTTCACCTCATCACATTACCTTTTCAGATCTTGACTACTCCTCACCTAAGCCATCTCATAACGACACCTTGCATATTGAGGTTTTCATCCATAAGCATAAGGTTAGATGAGTCTTGGTAGATGGCAGAGCCGGATTGAACATCTGCTCTTTAAAACTAGTTAAGGCTCTTGGCTTCTCTGATGCATGTGTAGATGCTACCAAGAGTATTGTGATAAAAGCATATGATGATGAGGAGCGTTCTTCTAAAGGCATCATCACACTCCCAATTCATGTGGGACCAGTTATCATAGAGACAACATGCCAAGTCCTAGATCGCGATATACATTACAATATCTTACTTGGTCGCCCATGGATTCACACTTTAAAGGCCATCCCCTCCACCTACCGCCAATTTCTAAAGTTCCCCTTCGACGACATTGAAATTACTATACCAGGAGATCCTGATCCTTTTCAATATTGCACCAACTTGAGAGCTACTATTGAGCATCAAGTGCCTATCAATCGAGAGGCTTCAACATCCACTTCCTCAAAATACATCGACCCATCCACACTTACCAAGTCATCCATATCCACTCCATCAACTTCTGCCACACCATCCTCATCGGCCTCCATACCAAGTACTAACTTTAAGATCCAGGACATGGGTTGTGGATAATTCAAATTGAATACGGCTTACTATATCACCACAATACCTAAGCCACCTAAAGTCTATGGTCGACCTTGTTTCATAGTAGAACCTAAGACAACTTTCAAGGTTCCTTCGAAAAGGGTCTTCACACTATGGGGAGACATGAGTGATGAGGCCATTATTGACATAGTTGATTGGATCTATAGGGACCCAAAAGGATTACCCCTACTACCAGTACATATCTATGACAAAGGCTATTACATATGTAAAGCACATGGTTTTGATGGAACTAGTGGCCTTGGACCAAACAAAATGGAATAAGAGAGCCTATCATCATTTCTAAGAGACCAAATAATATAGGTCTAGGGTTTGAGCAACTTGAAACTGACGATCGACATACCTATGTACTTTCAGGTAAGGATGTAACGAATCCTGAAAGTGTCGAGACATGCAAAGAATCCCCTACCAAAACTGACTCTCATGAATGGGAATGGGGATCTACTAGAACCTTGAGTGACTATGATATTTATGAACTATTCCTGGAACCCGACCAACTCCCTTTTGAGGAAAGATTCAACCAACTGTACAACATTGACCCTATAGATCACCATTCTAAACATAAAGAATAGGTAAGCATCCCGTGGGACCCAAGTGAGCATAAACTATTATCGATAACATTTGTATCGTCCCACCCCTTTCTCGAGCCCACCCAAAATCCTGACATGCTTGGACATACTGAACATGCCTCTGAATTACCTTCCATTGATCATGATATTGATCCATTTGTCCCATATTATGACCAAGAACATAACTCATCTGACTTTGAAGATGGTCCTTGGATTGAATCTGACTGGGAAAGTGAAGATGACAATTCTACCTTCACACTTGAGGCTTCCATTTGCATGCTTTTTACATCCTCCCCCTCCTTTACCAACATTGATGATGGGATTTCCCTTGTCTACCCGCAACTCATTGACTGGGACCAACAAGATCCGCCCACCATGGATATTTTTCAGAATGATGAAGCCATTGCAAAATTCATGGGACTCCGTGAGGGCATACCAAGTGGTGATCACAAGGCAGGATTCTCTATTGATTTAGATTGTGCAACATACTTCGGGGAGATTGTGCAATCCTCCAGTCCCAAAAAAAAAGAAAAAAAAAAGAAGACATGTCTTTAGGTGAAAACCGCAAGGCACCTTCTGACAATTCAATAGTAAAAATAAATGACGTATCCAAAGGTGAAAACCTCTTTGAGGTGCCTAAGGATGGAGGATTGGACTTTCTTCCCATAACATAGGAAAAATCAGCAATGCTTATTGAAGACACCATAGAAGTTAACATAGCTACACCAGAGAATCCCAAAATGGTTCTCTTTGCCACATCATTGACAAAAGAAGAAACACCTAAATTCAAACAATTATTCTCAGATAGAATAATTAACTTCGCATGGTCATTGTAGACATCCAAATTTGATCACTTCCATATGATCAAAATCGTCTATTATATTCATCTATTCCATTAACAGTGATTAAATAATTCATTTAATCATTATTTCATTTTCTGCCTAAGGTTCCTAAAGTATCTAATTTAATAAATTAAATACTTTACCTTACACCCTGTTCTCTAAATTAAATAAATATGACAAATTATTTAATTTAGTCTTTTAACCCATTTGAATTAAAATCAATTTTTAATTCCTCTTTTCTCTCTCCTTGTCACATTCTCCATAACCCTCTTCTAATCCGGATTAAATTAATTAATCTGTGATTAAGATGTGCACTACTTAATCTTGATTAAGTGTCACATCCTCCATAATCTCCCACTTGCCTCTAATCTCCCATTAATTACCTTAATCATGTGTTTGCACAACCTTAATCAGAATCATTAGCCACATTTGGCTTACCTTTTTTGGTCAACCTTCCCACTTACCATTTTTGATATGGACTCCCTTCCCCATGTGAATTTTTAATTCACATTTATTCTACCAAAGTTCCTCTCTTCCCCATGTGAATTTTTAATTCATTTTTATCCTTTCAAGGTCTTTCCCATCCCCATGCAAGATTCTAGAAGCCTTGCCTTGTCACTTCACATGTGCCAAGGGCTTCTAGAACCTTGGACTTGTCACATCTCCCACATGTGACAAATCTCCAGCTTTTTGGAGATCTCCTTTTATCCAATGAATCTTCCATTAAATGTAAATTTTTAATTTACATTTATTCTTCCCACATTTCCCCTTTTCCCATGGAGATTTTTGAGGAATTCTAAAATTTCTCAAAAGTCTCTTTCATCCTCATTTGGGGACAAGAAGTTCCTTTTTGAGGAAATCTTCTCATTCCCCAAGGTACCTCAAAGGTACTTGTCCTTCATCCACCTCATGTACTTCCCTTCCACCTCTTGTCCTTCTCTCCCACCTCATTTCCACATCACTCCACCTTAGGACATCTCACCCTCCACATGTCAAGATGTGAGGGCTTGTGAGTCCTCAACTCACCATAGCCCTTCATCTTGATCTTTGTTGGATCAATCCCAACCGTTGAATTCTCTAGAGAATTCAATTTGGCCTATAAATACCCCTTCAATTCCTTCATTTTGGGGAATCAAGTCTTTTGCAAATAAACTCTTGCAAAATTTCCATTCAATCTCTCATCTATTTTAGCATCCATATTGCATCAATTCATCTTGCATCCACTTCATTTTCATTGCCATCCAAGGAGCACACAAGACTTCAACATCAAGGGCCAACCAAAGAAGCAACAACATGAAGGTATAACAACAATTTATTTGTTTATCTTGCTTTCATATTGTTCATCTTCTTAGGCTAATCATTAAGGTGCCCTATTATCTTGTTGTTTCTCTTTATTGCACTATTAGTTTCTTATTTAACATCTCACATTTAGGAAGCAGCATTTTATTAGGATCACATTTCTGGCACGCCCGGTGGGACCCACAAAGGGGTCTTTTTCTTTCACGTTTTTTGTTGTTTGCTTGTTTGAAGATTCAGGTCGCAGAGGGGCGAACTTGCCCTCCCGGACATCGCAGAGGGGCGACCTTGCCCTTTGTTTATGACTATTTTCTGCAGAGGGGCGACCTTGCCCTCGGTTTTCGACTATTTTCTGCAGAGGGGCGAACCTGCCTTTAACTATTTCTGACTATTTTCTGCAGAGGGGTGACCTTGCCCTTTTAGGCTGTTTTCTGACTGTTTTCTGCAGAGGGGCGAACCTGCCTTTAACTATTTCTGACTGTTTTCTGTAGAGGGGCGACCCTGCCCTTTTAAGCTGTTTTTTGACTGTTTTCTACAGAGGGGCGACCCTGCCCTTGTAAGCTGTTTTCTGACTATTTTCTGCAGAGGGGCGATCCTGCCTTTCAGGTTGTTTTCTGATTGTTTTCTGTAGAGGGGCGACCTTGCCCTTTTTGACTGTTTTCTAACTATTTCCTGCAGAGGGGCGAACCTGCCTTTTACTATTTTTGACTATTTTCTGCAGAGGGGCGAACCTGTCCTTAACAACACATTCGAAAGGTAAAAAGGGGCATTTGAATTTCGTGTTTGTTTCCCTACTTTTTTTATTTCATGCGCTAATCCTCTAATCTTGTTTGGTGGTGAGTGAAGTCAGTTTTGCTGCACGTTACAAAGAAGGGCAAAAAGATAAACAACTAACACTTCCTTGCAGGACCTTCCTTTTTATTCCGATTTTTTAAAAAGTTTTTCCTTGCTACTTTATCTAGGTACTTAGTATAAGTAGGGGAAGGTAATATTTGTTGTTTGCTATGTTTATGTTACTTATTTTACCTTAAGGGGGCATTAGTTTGTTTTCACCTTCCTCCTTTGCACGTTGTGCGGATCCGAAGGAGGTAGTTGGAAACAATTAGTGTCATCTTCTTAGCGGGACCTGCTTGGGGATTTCATCACCCCAAGGGACGATCCCAACCACGCGTACCGGCGGGGTATATAAAGGGGGGAGAGCCAAAGCTATACCTTAATCCAGTTACGTCGTAATTGGCAGAACGTCGAAGCTAAGGTGATACCTAGATAGACGTGAAGAGTTGGTCCGAGCCTTTCAGTATCTCGCTGGGGCTCCCGACTCAAGCTTGTGACGGACTGGTGTTCACGGTTGTGCCTCACGTACCGAGCGTATATCGAGGACTCCCTAAAAACCTTGTTCATCCTAGAGTAAGACCTTTGCCGGCCATACCCGTTAAAACATTAATCATAGGATTGTGCTTGTTCAAAGTGTCTTTTTGTGAAGAACCAGTAAATTTTGGTAAGTCAAGTTGTCATTAAACCATTTTAAGTCCTTGCCAAAATCCCTTATACAAACCAAGTTCAAGTTTTCACTGTAGAGGGGCGACCTTGCCCTCTGTTTTCAGCCATTTTCTGCAGAGGGGCGACCTTGCCCTCTATTTCAGCCATTTTCCGCAGAGGGGCGACCTTGCCCTCTGTTTCAGCCATTTTCCGCAGAGGGGCGACCTTGCCCTCTGTTTCAGCCATTTTCTGCAGAAGTGCGAATACGCCCCTTGAACAAATAGTTTCACTCGTTTGATCATTTTGAATCTCCATTTGAATCCTCGAAACCTCCATTTGACCAATTCAAACACCTATTTGATCATTCCAAACCTCCATTTAACCCCTCCAAAAACGTCCATTTACCACATTCGCATTGACCATTCCACCATTTGGAACATCCGCCTTATCACAAGACCTAAACATCTTCAACAACATATCTCCCCTTTGTATCCATCATTAAAACCTTGTTTTAGGAGTTATTCTCCCAAATTGACCAAGGCGTTAAATTGATCATTATCCTACATAATCAATCCTTGTCTTCAATCTAATCAATCCGCTCCTATCTTGAAATGGATTTGTGTTGTAAGTCAACATCATTGGTCCAAATCAATCCCCTTCCATCTCAAGGTGGATTAGGCATCATAATCATTGATTTAATCCGATCAACCAACGTTACAAGTCACCTAGGGTGATCTCCAAATCAGGTTTTAGGATCCCTTTCATCATCCAATCATCAATCCGAATCATCATTTAATCCAATCACCACCCAATCACCAAATCCAATCATCATCCAACTATCAAGTGATACATCACCACTTGGTCCAATCCAATCCAATCACCAAATCCAATCATCAT